>VXBW01004069.1:586309-625692 GCA_013400375.1 Thinocorus orbignyianus | reverse complement strand
AACCGGCAGCCGGTGGGAGCTCTCCTGCCCGAACCAACCTCTGGTGAAGAGCCCTGCCCCGACATTGCTCCCACGGATCCTACAAGTCTTCCTGAACTCCTTAAGCAGGGTGTCCCGCACGGCCTCGGAGTCGCAGAATGATTCGCGTTGGAAGGGACCTTAAAGATCCCGGAGTTCCAACCCCCCGGCCATGGGCAGGGACACCTCCCACCAGACCAGGTTGCTCAAAGCCCCATCCAGCCTGGCCTTGAACACTCCCAGGGATGGGGATGTTCAGCCTGGCCTTGAACACTTCCAGGGATGGCGCATCCGTAACTTAACTCTGTGTCTCACTGCCCTCAGAGCAAAGAATTTCTTCCTAATATCTAATCCAACTCTACCCTCTCTTTCAGTTTAAAACCTTTACACCTATCACTACGTTCCCTAATAAAGAGTCCCTCCTCATCTTTCCTTTAGGTCCACTCTCCCTCTTCTGGTGTCTGGTCCTCCCCTTTGCTGTGGCACAAGAAGAGGACCGCAAAGGCAAGGGAGAACCCTGAGAAGGAGGACCCTGATGTCGTTGTGTCCCTCAAAGGAAATGCTGACACCTGGGCTCCATGTGCATGCAGCTTCGGTGTTTCCCTCAGTCCCACACCTCCTTGAAGATCTTGGACTTAGTGTCTGTCCCCTCACATCCTTCCTCCCCTACTCAGGGATGGACAAACACAAGAGAGCCCTCAGGAGGAAATAAGATGTTACATTATCACACGTAATGCTGAAGAGGGTAGAGGTGCTGCTGCAACACTTCTTGCACTGGCTATCTAGATACATCCAGTTGTCCTGATACCTTATACATTCTTAGCTGTCTCTAGATAAACAAATAAACATAATCAGGCAAAAAGTCCCCCAATCGAACATACACAATCATTGACGAGCAAGGACTGTGCTGGGGAGACAGCTGAGTTATTTTCTGTGGAACAGGAAAAGTACACTGCAGACAGATGGGCTAGAGAAAGAGTAATCCTAGAACACTTCTTAAGGCTGAAAATATTCCCAAAGTGTTCTTAATCCAATCACAAGCCTCCCAAAGCCCACTTCCCTCCCATCCCCAAAAGCAACCAGCTATGGACGATGGACACAGTCCACCTGTTAAATCTCACAGCTATCAGAAAAGTCTTGCAGTCCCCACTATACTTTGTAAAATACTCAGTTCCCATCACACCATGAGGAAATCCACAGGGCCCTACATCCCTTCTGTACATCAAAAGATTAAGCTGCTGTATGAGATCAGGATTCCAGGCGGAGATTGTAAAGCCTATAGTTTAAAGTGTAGCAGCAAATAACTTTTATAACATCCATTAATCTCTTTGAAGCATATTCATGTATCCATTTCTCTGGAAGAAAGTGGTACATGCAACTGCTAAAAGCCTGTAGCTCCAAAACTGCTGTCTCCACAGATTCATCCTATACGGGCTATTAATAGTTCCATTAGTCTTCCCTTGAGGAGTTCTAGTAACAATACCAGAGTCCAAAGATTTTTCACATACAGTGCTAAGCAAATAATCTTCACACAGGAGCAATGTTCCTAAACTGACTGACTGAAAGCTCTTCCGGACAAGAAAGGTCTTAGCTCTTGCACTGTGCTCAGCACAACAGAATTTGGGTTTTTCTAGGGATGTCTGGTTACAGATTCAATATCATTACAAGAATTAGCATCAGAGATCTAAATGACTATGGGTCTGTCATTTATTTGTAGCTGCCTTGATTCCCTCCTTAACCAAAAGTTCGTTGATTATAAACAAGTATGATATTCCTGATGGCAGCTCTGGGGATACAAGCCTGCCTAGACTAATCCAGAAACTTGTTCTTTAATCATTTATACCCAGAGACCCTCTTAACACAGGTAAGCAACAAGACATCCAGAACCCAGAAGGCTTGACTTCCTGAAGTGGCTGGTGGAAGCTGAGAAGCCAGAAACAGCTATTGGTTTGGTTCCAGATTCCTTCCCAAAAGAGATGTGGTAACTGTTCCTTCCACTGTTCCAGTCCATCCTGTGACAGTGAATACAACTATGTAATTCACTGCAGAGAATACTGCAAACTTGCTGGAGTAGAGCTGACCTACTTTCCACCAGCTTTGGTTTGAGATTTAAGCTTTGGTCTATCAACAAAAGAATTAACTGTCAGTGCTTTTTTTTTCTTATTCTTCTATTTATTTTTTTCCCCCAGAAATATTCATAAACAGAAAATAAGGCCTGGTTTCCACTCTCCATGAGCCTACAAACTCAGGAAATTTCCGAAGAAATTAGAGGAACTGCCTACAAGATTAAGAAGCAAATGAAAAATGGGATGGAGATTTTGCTACCTAACCCAGAACACTCAGAAAATTAGATGTTAAATAGGCCTTCCAGGTTATAAATAGCAACATGGAATCCCCCTTCCTTTGCTCATTTCTTCATCTACCTCCTTTCTCAAAAGCCCATGGATACTGAAGAACCACATCCTGTAGATCAACAGGTTCATGCTGTGCCCCATCATGGGGGGGATGTCACCTATAAATAGCAACCTAACACAACCCATACTAACTATAACTAACTCCCACCTGTGGAAGCCCGGGAGCTCAGAAGGTCTCAACTGGTGGTGCACTACAGGAGGAGAAAGCATTTTAATTTTTGTTCCAAGCTGCTACGTTTCCTTTGAGATCTGCAGTGCACTCTGTGAGACAGGCAGCGTGTCACCAGCTTTACAGAGAGTCAGGCTGCTCCTCCATTCTGCTCAAGGCAGGAGATCCCATTTTCTCCATCCTGGTTCTCACAGAGTGCAGGCTGCTTGAAAGGGACAGTGATAAGGCAAGTTTAAGGCCCAAGCTCAGAAGCAGCAGCAGTGGTTTGACTTTGAAAGAGGTCTCTGGCCAGGGATGGGAAAGCAGAAGAACTTCTCTGCCTGTTTCCTCAGTTCTTCAAGGAGCTCACAGCTCTGCACTGCCTCAGATGGCTCATTAGAGGAATAGTCTTGGCCCACCGGTGCCAGAGACTACCTTGTCTATACGGGTCGTATATTGGTCAGGTATTTCACTTTTGTAGCCAACCAGAGCAGCCAAAGATACTTACACAGTCCAAGGCTACAATGGGTACTCAAGGAGCTGGGAATCTGATAGCCTGTTTCCAGAAAACAGATCCTCCCAGCGGAAGTACACTTTGCAAATATTGTCTCTATTTGTGGGAAAAGTTCACTTGTATTTTCCCTGGTTCTTTTTCAATGGACTCCCTCTGGTCTCTGGGGATACAAGAGAGGGCAGGAGAAGAGCAGGCGCAGGAGCTTTGAGTGCACCTATCACATGAGACAGGGTTCCAATCTTCCACTCGTTTCTTTTCATCCAACTGGTGGAACCAAGAGCGGCTGCTGGTTCATAATCAGCAATCTGCAGATGGCTGGGAGAATGCTTTAGGGAAGCATGACTGCGGCTGACAAACAAGACCCAGAAAAGAACATTAAGGCTCACTCTCAGGCCTTGTCTGCACCGGGGAATTTTCTTCCCTCCTCCAAATTCCCACCATTGCTAATATGAATGCAGCTGCACAATTGTTAGGGATGTTGGGAGTCATAATATATGAGTTTTCATCTCGTCAGCCATTTGCAGCACTGTGTCAATTAACCCTCCTCAGAGCAGGGTTAACTGATACAGTGCTGAAAACGGCTGCTGGAGCCGAAAGCTGTCTCTACTAAGGCTCCCATTGTTGCTAACCCTGGTGCAGCTGCAGTGGAATCAGCCCATGTGGGATTATTTTGGTAACAGTTCTCCAACCTAAGAAACAGCCTAAACATGCAACATAGCCACCTTATGGGCCAAACCACACATCCACTGCACCTCAACAGCTACGCACCTAGGCTATCACCCGTCATAATGAGATTTTTCTTAGAGTCCTTTCAGTACAGAGGGTACTTTTTGTATTTCTGTATGAAATACTCGGTAGACTTCATCTCAGCACGCTGGTGTTAGTGTCACCTCCACAGGACCATCTCTGCTCATCAGTTCTCACTAACCCTGGACTTGAAGATGTATAGAGGAAGAGCTGGTCGTCTGGTAGTGTCTTTGTACTGACTCATACATTTATTAATTAAAAACAAAATTTGCCCAGTCACTTATGGAAATTTTGTAATTTGTTTTTAACTTCTTAATGCAGGTTCTTTAGTTTATGGCTGGAGATTCTTGTTCACCATTGGTTTTGCCTTTTTTAATACTAACAGGTAAAGCCTTGTTTATGCAGAGCAGCACTGCAAAGACTCAGGCTGCTTTCCAATGGAGCAAAGTTCTATTTCGAATGAGCAGGGTTGGGAGAATCAGTCCCATTTATTTCCATGTACTTTAGGAAGCAGTTATGTTGAAATGGGTGTTTCCCCCCCACTGAGTAAAACTAATACTTCTAAAAAAGTCCCTCTCTATCCTTCTCCCACATCCGTGTCCAACAGTAACTAAAACAAGGAAGTGTTGTTTTCCATTTGTTATACTTTCGAACAACTATTTATCAGATGCCGGCACTGCATCTTAAGTGCAGTTTGCCAGTGTGAAAATGGTGAAGCCCAGGCTCAGCAAAAACCTCAGTGAAAAGCTCTAGCTCACTAAAGCCCTTGATTAATGACAAGCAGGTTTCGATTCATGCATGGCATTTTATGCAAATGCAGAACACAGCTCTGTGCAGAACAGCGGGCAACTGCATATGCCTACAGGTACCTACAGAGGCTTGACATACTTGCCCAGGGATGTGGCAAAGCTTTCCACAGCCTCCCAGCTGAGAAAGTGAGCTGTAGAGCCCAGCTCAGGGTGCTGGGATGTTGAGCAAAACTGATTAGGCAGAAACTTGGATACAGCTGGGTATTTTGAGAAAGGGGAAAGGAACTGTCTTGCTCTTCCTTCATCTCAGATACTGCTGTGGTGGCTGTTTCTCCCTCGCAGGGATCCCTTCGGACAATGTGAGGGAGTGGGCAGAGCAATGGAGCTGCCTGCAAAGCAGGTGCGACAGCAATCTGCGGAAGGAAAGATCTCAACTACCACAACATCAACATAGTTGATCTCAATGTCTCAACTACCCCTTCAGCTCAGATTGAGCTGTGGAGATGCGTGACAAAGCTCTCAGGTCACAGTTGTCACAATGAGCCTACCTCTTGTTAAATGTATTCATATATTTGCTTAAATGGTTTGCATTAATCTCCTGAAAGGTTCTTACAAAAATGCTAAAAAACTCCCCCACCCCAAGTCCCAGTAGAACTGGATTTCTCCTCTCCCCTCGCCCCTCTTCCCTTCAATATTAGCCTCAGTATCTTGCATATGTTTTTATATGAAACTCTGTGATTAAAAGTACTTAAGACTGGCTCATTTTTCTCTGCAATGAGTTCAGTTATTTCCTTTTTATACCTTCCAGAATTTACTATACCATATCTAAATATTGGCTGCAGTCCACATGTTTTAGATCATTCTCTATAATGGTCCTGTTGTTATAGAATCCTTTGTGTGTGTGTGTGAGAAAGAGAGAACATGCATATGTGTTGGAAGCAAGGCAGGGTGCATATAATTGTTTGGAAAGAGAAATCGGGGTATATTAATTCCATAAGTGATTTCTGAGCTGATAACGTAAAAGTGATAAAAATAGTGAGCGGTGAAATTATAGACCTCCAGTGTATTACCTTGTATGTGTGTTAAACAATACTTCTGATGCCAACATGTTACTCTACTATGTATATTCTACCAATAAAATGACTCATTCACCTTTCATTGCTATATAATTTTAAAGATCAGATTTATTGTTGTCACATTTCCTTGTTTTTACTTATGTTCTGAATGTAGATCCTTTGACCTGAGTCATCCAATGTGTTAGTCAATGGTAAGTTACATGGCACGGAAACTAAAGCAACAGCTGAAAGTCCTTACTCATTGCACAAAAAGCTCATTGCCTGCAAAAGACCGTACAGAGAATGCACACATACAGGGTAAGTTAGTGATCTCAGGGAAAAGCAGGATTTGATGCTTCATTTGACAAATCGTAAGCTTTAAACAAAACAAACAAAAAGTTTTACTCAATGTCGTAACGTATGGATAAAGCTCATGAAGATTTAACTCTGCTCCCAGGACAAAATGAAATGAGTAGCACTGTCCCAGTGGACACCTTTGACTCTCACGTGTGACCCCACACCTAAAGGGTACATTTAAGTGGCAAATGGACAGCATCAATCTACCACACGTTCATTGCCTTCATGGACTGATTTGGTGCACAGTAAGCATGACTTAGCTCACAGCACACCAGATAAACCAGTTCACACGCACAGCACAAGGCCAAGCATCCTCCCAGTTGCAGGTATGTCACGACTGCACAGCAGATTGGTTCCCAAATTTCTTTTAGCTTCTCCTTGCGGATAAGTCCTAAGACAGCTTGTCAGCGATGTAAATTCAGACCACTTTCCCATGCGGAGAAGTTCTCAACCACCCAGAACAGAACAGATGCAAAAAGCCCTGCACTAACAATTCCACTCATGTCCCACCCTGTAGGGCGCTGAGTCGGGGATTAGGCAGTTCAGAGGGCTGAGTGGATGTCATTTTGTGCTGGAATGAATTTCACCCAAAGAGAGTATACTTCATTTCTCTAATTTCTTTTTCCCCACAAGCTAAGATAAATTTCTGCTTTGGTCCATTAACAATACTTGTATTTTTAATCAGAATTATTTTGTACTATATTTTCTTTGGAAATAACAGTAATACAGTTTATGTGAAATACAAACAAATGAGGGAACGATTTTTACCTAAATGTATGAATAGCATTTTGCAATTTGTCATTGTGATATATTTATCTTTTGAACTTTAAGTGAGCTCAGCTGAAAAAAATGCTTCTCTTCAGCACATGACTGGAAAATATATTACACCAGAGAAGTATATTGCTGTTTCAGTTTAGAAATTAGTGGCTAAATATAATTTTCCACTATACTTACTTTCACAAAGTATGTAGTAAATTATTTACATTACAGTAAATTCTTAGTACGTATTCCAAAAGGTGTTAAAATCAGCATTCTCGCTCAAATTAATGTACATTTTGTGAATGTCCGTTAAAATAAAATCCTTATGATCTTTTGTTGCCTGATGAAGCCTTAAAACCACTGTCGTACGGCTAGAACAAAACAAATTTGTCAACAAAATGGGCCAGTGAAGTAATGGCAGCTACCAGCAACCAAGGGTTTGGGTCTGCTGCCTGCCTTACACCCATCCCCTTCCAGTGGCACAGCGTACACTCATTACTATGCATCGTCTTTCTAATTAAAGTTTTGCAGAGATTGCTGCCTGGGATTTCCAGCTGGGCACGGAGCACCACGGGCCCTCCCAAGTCCCAGCAGCAGATCCATGCCACAGGCTCCCTGGCAGCCCCGGCTTCCCCGCAGGCTTGCACAGGTACCTAGCTCCCTGCTTCCCAGCAAACAGGGAGGCCAGGAGAAGGCTGCTGGCACAGCAGCCACGTCCTTCAGCCTGGGCCTCGCTCTCCCTCCCGTCCGGCTTGGGAAGAGGGAGGAGAGCTGGCTGCAAGCTGGAGGCGCTCTCTTCCGGCCATGGCAGCTGCTCCCAGCCGCCATGTTGCCCAGGGGTCATTCGCCTGTCACATCCCAGACATGTAACCCTCGTGCGATGGGAGAGCAGCCAAGCAGCCATCGGGAAAGGCTGGGGCCGGGTGGGAGCGGCGGCTGCTGCCAGAACAATTCATCTGAGGCACAGCCCATCCCGTGCGCGCTCCAGAGCTGTACCCAGGCAAGAAGGCTGCTGGGAACGCGCCCTGATAAATGGCCCTGTCTCCCATGAAAGCCCGTGCTCCCTAGGGCGAGCACCTGTTTCCTACAGCACACAGCCCTCGCCTTTCTAAACTCTTCCGTTCCTTTGATAACTGGTTTTGTCCATTTTCCCTATGTGCCTATATGGAGTAGGAAGGAGGGTCCGGGGCTTACAGCTCCAGCTGGGAGCTGAGGAACGGGAGATTCCTCCTTTCCCAGAGCCAGGCGTTCCTTCCTGCCTGACCTTGGGCACAGACACCCAGCACCTCGGAGGTGTTGGAAATGCTACCTCCCACTGAGCCGAGCAAGAAGGAAAAGCCTGAGAGCCCTTTTGAGGAAAAGGCAGACGTTGCATGTTCCCTGCCTTCCAGGGCCATTATGAAGATGAAGGCATTTTCTGGCCTCCAGAACCCAGGGTGATGGCAGCCACTCAGAGACCACGTGGGCGAGACAGAGAGTGGGGCAAACGCTGAGGAAAAGCTGCACGGTTACCTCAGGCAACGAAAGATCTTCAAATGCTTTTAGTTGTGACTCAGAATTAGTAAAAAAGAAGTTTAAACAAATCTTCATACTTGAAGTTCTGTCTGAAAATAGTCCTAGCCTTTTTTTGTTTTTGTTTTTGAATAATGATATTAGTAAGAGTCCATTATATAATCACAAGAAAATTAAAACTCTCCAGGGCATGATCTTAGCTGTGTAATTAACTGGGGTGGTTAAAAGTACAAAGTGAACCCCAAGCAAAATTTGTACCAGAACCACACCTCATTATGTTTTGCTGCCTAAGTCTGTCATAAATAGAGATGTTTATTACACATCTGCCATTTAAAGTACGCATTACATGCAATGTTATATTTTATTTAGATTTAAAAATTTAAAAACACACGATGACAAGCTGTGTTACTATTAACACATGCCTCAGGGAGCAGGGGTGCACATTCACATTGTGCCTTAGGTTATATTACAATTCAGCCACTCCAGAGTTACAAATCGTTTACAGAAGTATATTGTGTAATTAGTGTGCCTGATTTCAGTCTATGGAGTTTCATTGGTGTGAAAGAACAATCAAGCCCTGTATATCCATTCACATTTATTAAACCAAACTTTGTCCTTAGAGCACCACTCCCTCCTCTGCTTTCAACAGCAAACGGCACTAAAAACTCCAGAGCTTNTCTTCTTTTTTTTTCCTTTTTTCTTCACAGCAGAAATGATTCAGTACTGACCCAAATGCATGGGTGGAAAGGGTAAGAGATGATGCACTAGTTATATGCTGCTTAATTCTTTCTTTGGGTTTGCTTTCCTGAACAGATTGCCCTCCTGGACTAGCTCCAGGACTGGCTTTGAAGAAATCTTTCACAGAAAAGCTTTCGCAGAAAATCATCTTTTCCAGGATTTGAACAGAATGAAGTCCCTCTGTATGCATGCTGGTTATTTCCAGCAGATCCTAAGCAATTTGCTTGGCCAGTGAGGAAAAACAAATATAGTTTCTTTGATGCAAGAACTTTGATGAACAAAAATGCCACCTACTAGTCAGCCTTTCTTTGTAAGCTGGTTATCCAAAGTCAATCTCTTTCACTATTTCCTTGTTATCACGTCCTCTTAGTTGCATATTAAAGTAGGACAAATTCAATATATCTTGCATATCTAACGTACATATCTGCATAATGAACACTTGATGTTGCCATGTTGTGGGTAGTGTTACTCAGATCACTGGCAAAGGAAGTTAACATTTAATATCAGCCTTATCAGACTTTTCTGTAGCATCTCATAGTATGGGTAGCCTGGCAGTCCTGAATGGTATCTAAAAAGCTTAAGTAGCCAATATAAATGCTCCAAAATGAGTCAGGCCCATCCCATCACACCAAATCCAGGGAACTATAGAGTCCAGTGGTACCTTCAGCACCCAGTGCTTCCCTGAGGACTCTTTTAAAGTTTAGACTTTGCCTGATCTGTCAATCTGAAAGACCTAGGAAAAGGGAAAGAGCTGAAATGCTAGCAATTCACAAAGCCTGTCCAGCTCTATACTTCTCCTCAAATATAAACAGCAGAATCTCAAAAATTCTTCAATATCACACTATAATCCAGACCTGTACATAAAGTACCTGACAAAAAACGAACCCAAGCCATCATCATGTGTTAGAAAGAGGGATGCACTTAAAGCAATGCCCACAGCAGCAATATTCTCTACCAAGGAGATCTCTGTCCTCAGGTTTTTAACTTAGTTTGGAATCTCAGGGTCACTTCAGATACCAAAATCACTCCAGCAGAACGAAAAATATAAAATGCTATCTGAGTTTAACAGAGAAAGATAAAGATGCCTCCACTGTCAGAAAAGCAGAGGTGGGAGTTCAGTCCTCTACCTATTTTGTCTGTCACCACCCTTTTGAGTACACTCTGGCTGGTCAGGCAATAAACACACCTACAACTTGGAATCAGGCAGAGTGTATATAGTGTCTTGTCCACTTAATTGTCAGGGTCATGGAGGGAGCTGGGTTAACCACACATGCATCTAAGTGGCAGAAGGTACTAAGGGAGGAGAAGGAGCAGGGGACACAAGAGGGAAGGGACTACATCTGCAGTCAGGGGTGCCGAGAAAGGCACATCAAGCATAACACAGAAAATAGTTTCATTTATCCCATTTATGAGAATACTTGGGTTTATTTACAGTATTCTTCATGCACTTTTTTCCTTGCACTTTTACAGTCTGGCTACTTTAGTACTGCAGATCTAATACCAGGCCTTATGGAAGGAAAAGAACACACATTAACACATTAAGAAGCCTCTTAATACTGTACAGAATAGCTTTTCCATATAGTAGTTTGATGCACAGCAGTCCAATGGCAGTTCTAGGATCTATTTCCATGTGATTGAGTATGTATAACAGCTAATGCCTTAGAGATTCTCAGCTCATGTGTGGCATAAAATTCTACATTACCTGATAGACTAAAACGGATACCAGAAATTTAACATAAAACCAGGCAGCATATCCTGCCCATTAAAGGATGATATTTCATATTTATGGAAAAAGAAATTCCCTAATAAGTGGGAAGAGGGTGTTTCACAGGGCATATTTAACTGCTTGAGTTCGGTCCACTGTCAGGACGAAACAGCCATGCACAAGCCACTCCAAACAAAGACCAGTAAAACACATGCAATATACACCATGTATCTCTAGTGTCTAAATGTGTAGTCTATAAAGATACCTATCTCAATGAAAATTTGAACTCTGAGCTTATGTCACTGGCTTTCTTCTTTGCCCTTAAAGCCAAATATTTACACTTCTGTGATTCTGTTAAATGCAAGCACATAAGTCACAGTTTCACACAGAATTATTTTATAACAGAGTAGTTAGAATAGGTGCTACATCCATATTAGAACTGAACAAGTAGTAACTTTATTTTGACTTCTGAAAAAGTATAAGGCAACATTTGCTCCGTAACATCAGTACAGATGCTTCTGCTGAGGTGAGTAATATTACAGAATCATAGAATCATAGAATGGTTAGAGTTGGAAGGGACCTTAAAGATCATAAAGTTCCAATCCCCCTGCCATGGGCAGAGACACCTCTCACTACAGCAGGTTGCTCAAAGCCCCATATTCTTGGAGTGTAAATTGTAAGTAAATCCCCAGTATCTAAACGCCTGATGGTTGAACATTGGATTACTTCAAATGTGCAGATCCTTTAAAAGTGAACATACTTATCTGGAATTCCTCCTGTTTGACAGATTAAACACTCCTAAATGCATGAACTCTGCATGAAGTAAAAAAATTTAGATAGGGCATTAGTGCATTAACTGGCATAACTAGTAGAATAACAGAGCTGCGTGGAATATAATATTCTCCTATTTCCAAACTCTAACTCACTCAAACCAAGACAGTTTATCTTCACTGAGAATTCAATACTTCATAGGCTCAGTACTTCGGTCAGGACCCAGCTGAGTAGATAATTCTGTTCTCTTCAGTGGGGTTAGTCACATGCCTAAAATTAATCAGGAGATCTATGTGCTTTGCTGGACAGAATGCAAGTTATTCCAGATCTTCTCAGGTTTTCATCTTGGGACTGAATATATTAACACCTTGTGTTTAGTTTTGTTGTATAGGGCTACTCAAAATTGAAAGAGTAGAATGAAGAGGGAAATGGACAAAACTAGGAACAAATACTTGAAATTGGTCTCCGTTCTGATCCAAAAGTGACCACCAATCTGGTTTTTTTTCAAGATTCTGCTGCTTCTGCAGTCAGCAGAGAAGATGATCTGAAGCCATCTTAGTTTTGAAGATAAGTACTGTTGGAAAGATATTTGTATTGCATCAGTACCCCTATTACATTAACAATTAGGGCAAGGCTCTACTAATTTTGTAGGGATGTGGGTGACTCAGTACAGACAGTGTGGGGAAGACTGCAGAGTAGTGAAATAACTGGGAAAGGCAATCAGCTTTTTGATGTCATGATTTGATCATTAATTTTGTTCTGTGTGGAGGACGAGCTCCACAAAATTGTATACTTTTAAAAGAAACCCCTAGTATGTTCTGCAAAATGGATGGCACACCACCAGCAACCATATTAAGCCTGTTCTTCTACAGAAATCATCCATCAAGTTCTACCATACTTGAAAGGACTGCTGAAGTCTCAGAAATAATTTGGCTCCCACAGGTAAATAAGAGGGATCTAAATGACTGCTCCAACAGAGAGAAAGCTGGGCAGGATCCAGGTGGAATATCCTAAGTTTGACATGACAGTAGCCCTTTATCCAATCAGTACAAATGACTGACTGGCCATTCAGAACATGCGCTGTTCCAGGGTTGCTGCAAAATTCCCCTTTTTTATTGGAAGGGAAAGTCCAATGTGGAACTGTTTGCAGCAAAAAGAAGGAGGGGAATTAGACGATAACCAACACCCACCGAGAGTGTGTTCAGGCTTCATTAGCTACTCATAGAACAAAGCACGTGGTTGCTCCAGATCTATCTGTCTTTTAAGACTTTAGATTGTAAGTGGATAGATAGAATCCAGCAGTGCCTAGAGCAGGAAAGCGTCAGAAACCATAGAAATGAAGTGAAAGGGGATTCAAGTGATCAGTGTTTATGAGGGGTAGGAACTATTTATTTATGGGTAGGAACTCCAGTTATAGAAAGTACATTTTTTGTTCACACTGGAAACAATAGAAAAATATACACTAAGGAGACATTTATTGGATACAAGAAATATAATGTAGCAAAAAGTAATAAAAAAGGAGATATAGAGAGTTATTAAAATGGAATATTAGAGAAGCCAAACCACATTTATGTACTCATTTCCTCTAAGAAATTTTACAGTGTTTGAAATCCAAGATTTGTCTCTTGCAAAAAGTAATCAGGTGTTCCCATGGATTTCCATGGAACAACACTCTGGGACATGGTGAACAAGTAGAGCATAGTAAATGCACAGGCAGACACAGGCGCAGTTCTGCTTGGGAGTCCAGTAGGTTCTTCATGACAGTTTTCATTGTGGGATTATTACTAACACACATTCCCCCTTTCCACTCAGTTTTGCATTTTTATTTGTTTCTGGAATGCTGCTTGCTTTCTCAAGATGCCTTTTCAAAAGAAGATGCCTCAAACACAAGCAGGGCTCAAAGCCATATTCCTTTGGATGTTCTTCTTCTCTGGGGTCATGCTTTGCAGGAAGATGAGGGAAGAGAAGTGAAACAGGAAGAGGCACCTGGAAGAAGAATTGGGTCTCCTTCCTTCACTATAATGCCAAAGTTTTTAGTGAGACAGTGAAACAAATCCCGTAGATCTAATAATACTGTGTCTCTCCTGACAGTTTAGAGAGGTGAATATCTTGGGGCTAAAATTTAAAGTTTTCACTTGGTTCTTACTCATTTGTTCGTTGGGTGGAACTCTGTTTCTTTCAATGTATGCCTGACGAATAACTTCCACTCTTAAAGCATACCAAGTATTTTAAAGATTATCCTAAGTGCAACTAAGATCCTTCAGGCCCAAATGTATTCTTATGCTTCCTAAATTAACCATTCCAGGGTCTACATGAGACATCATCGTAAGTCTTTAAAACTGAAACATCATTATTTATGCCTGGGAACACTGGTTAAGGGCAACACTCCTCTGCTTTGATGTTCTAGAAAAATGTAAACGCAAGCTGTAATTTTTGGGGTTGAGGACTGATCAAGTTTTCGGAGGGCAAAATAGCCCTACAGGAATCTGGTGGAAGTATCTGAAATTACTGTAGGGAAGAAATTTGATCTTATTTTCAACCTAATTAAAGCCTTCTGCATCTCCACAAAAACCTCCAGAACCCTGGAGATCTCTGATGGCTTACCCTCTGGGGAGAACACACAGATACGAATTTTAATAGTGTCTTTTGGTAATGTGGTGGATAAAGACAAATTGATTACAGCAGTCTGGAAAAAAGCAGGTGATGCATTACCAGGGCCACTGGGTTCATGTTTTCCCAGACATGGTGAAGGCCACCCAGATCGTAAAAGAAAGTCGATATCTTTAAAAACTTGAGTTCTATGATTTGGGGCTTGATATGGCTTTCTTGTTTCCGGATACACTGGATTGTATCAAAAGAAAAATAAGATGTATGGTCCAAATTCTGTTCTTGTGTACACAAAACCAAATCTAGGCTAAAACTTCTGACATTGATGGATTTGCTCCAGATTTACACCCAACAGAACAGCAGTACTGTCCTTCTGATTATAATGAACTCTATCATTATTTAGTATCTGAAGAGCAATATGAAACCAAAAGAGAGTAAAAGTCTAAGAAATCTGAAATTTGAGTTGTTGATACATATTTGCATGAACTATCAAAGAGAACACTCTCGTAGAAGTCCCTTATGAAGATACTTGTTCCTGGCCTCAAAGGACATAGTTGTTCAAAATTTGTTTCCAAGAGAACACTGGGCGTGATGGGACATAAACAGGGTGCACTGTAATAACTGTAAGCTCCTTACACTCTAATTCTATCTGGTCCCTTTGTATTTGCAGGAAGGCAATTAAATATACGTTTGATTAGTAGAGCCTTTTCAACTGGCGTGCATGAATACTATAGCAGATGGCAAGCCAGATGACAATCCTACTATTGTTTAACTTGAACATTGTCTTTTACCATTGTCTAATTTTGTTGTTTAATATTTGGTACATTTGCAAATATGGATCAGATTGGCATGTTACCTGTGTTCAGATCTGTTTTTCAGTACCATAGCTAGCCCTCAGCCTGCCACAGAGTCACGAACTCGGCATGAAGTCAGGAGCCTCGCTCACTCCAGCGTTCCACAATACTAGCCTAGGTCTGAAAAAGAACACAGGTCTAATCGAAACAGAGACTAACCCTCCATACAGAGATGTGGCCCTGGAAAGTTCTGCTCAGCTGCATCTAGCTGAAAAAAATAAGACACCTCTATTTGTGCCATGGAAAAGTCTAAGATGTCTGCTTTCCAAGAAATGCAGGGCTGTCCTTTATCAGGGCTAGAAATCAAGTATGTATAGGAAACTGATGAGAGTTAGACATCCTGAAAAATGCAGCATCAACCATCCTCTTCTTTTAAAGCAAGAACAAAGAAAGAAATCCTGAGTTCTCATCCTGTCTGTCAGGAGCATTCATATTTCTAAGTTAACGTTAACTAGTTCTCTCCTAAAATACAGAAGCTACACTAAAAACAGCAGGTGGAACCATTAGAACAGTCACACTTGATCTTAGACTCTTATCTACATTTTCTGATGGCACAACCCTAGCAGAAGGAATGGAGAAATCCCACCTTCTCCCTCCTTCCAGTAGCCTTTAATTTGGTGATTAAAGCACCCTGCTGGTAAGCAATTATCTTGGGTGTGAACCTCCACCAGCAGAGCTGGGGAATGACCTTGATCTCTCATGTTGGAGACATGCTCTCCAACTGTTATAGCACAAGCAGGATGGCTGGCCTACCAAAACTGGAGCCTTATTTCAGAAGAGCTGTGTTGAATTCCTGAGAGAAAGAATGATGATAACCTTCTTCCAGAAGTGCCAGGCTGTAGATGCAGAGTGAATCGAAACAGTTCCTGCAGCTTTGAATGAGATCCACTGGGGAGAAGGTTAACAGAATTACCTCCAGTCTTCACATTTCTCAACTGACCAGTTCCAGGCATTCAGAGTAGCTCAGCTGGCCAGTTGTTTTGGAACCCACCTCTTCCCCTACTGCAGAGGGAGCCTAGGCATCTAGCACAGAGGCCTGAGGAGCAGATGTCAAAAGACTTGTGTTGCAGGAATTAACTTTTTGGATCTGGTCTTCTTTATCTGTGAACCTGTTTGAACACTAAACCAATAGCATAAATTCTTTAGGTCTTGTTGGGCAGAGTGGTGCCTGCATACCTCAAAGAAAGCCTAGGTCATTTAGTTTGTATTTACAAAGGTGTGCTGGCTTAGTTGCCCCTGTCAGCAAGTTGAACCTAGTCCCCTTCCTCCGTCTACCCAAGGAACATGGAATACGAATAGGCAAATATATAATTTTATTTGATTTGGATTTTTCCATGCCAGGTCTCAAACTACACAGGTCTGTAATGGACATTTGTCTTCTGAGTTACAAACCAATGTCATGCCTGTATATAAATCCTATTTTTCAATCCAAATATGATCTAACAAATCTTAGTTGGTATATTGCAAGTTAGTATTAACCTTCTGATCCAAAGCTTGTATTGTTGTATATTTTAAGATAACTTGCATTATGCAAGGCTAGTTCTTTATCAACCTTTTTCCTCCATAAAATACAATATAGCCATCCTCCTCTAGAACAGCAGAATGACTGCATCTTGTAACAAGCATCAGTGCATGATAAACAAGAAGAGGAAGGTGGTTTCCTACACAACAGAGTGAGTCTTTGATTTGAGAAACCAAATTGGGAGAGAAGACTGCTAGGCATGCAAAAATTGTGTAAGTATTTCTGATAGATTTACAAGACTGGGACTTACTGGCTTCAGAGAGTGACTGAAAAAGCCATCACAACCAACTTAGATAATATTGTGTAATATCTGTTTGTTATGTATGGTATGATTTTACGGCTAATTTGCAATCTGGCAGAGTTTATACAATTAATACAGTGATACAGTTAATATAGCATAACAACAAAACCCAACACAATAAAAATGCCCCCAAGGACTTAAAGACGCAAGAATGTGGGTCTCCCACAAAGTTGTGACAAAGAGTCTGGGAATTACATTTTTTTTCCTTTTTTTTTTTTTTTCCTTATTTTGCTTATGAGATGAAACATTGGCTAGTTTTTTGAACTTGTTATAGAACTAACCATAACACGCTAGCATCTAGGCTGTCATTATTCAATGATCCTGCCAGAAACACCAAGAAAAAGTGCAATACCATGGCTTTGAAAATAGCAGGAAGTAACTAAGGAGCATGGGCATTGATGTGGAGTACAATGATCAGATCAATGCTGTGTTTAGTCTGATAGCCCATGTCCAGGAATGTCAGCAATTGATGAAGGATCATGAAACCAAACAGAGGAAGCTATAGGTCATTCTACTGGCATACAATGCTGCCTGTGCTCAATTAACTGTTTAGAACAGCCACTAATAACTTCCATTAGAGTAATTTCAGCTTCACAAGCTGAGGGTCTTCTCTCTAAAGCTCCTGTAACAATCTAGTTGCTTTCTTTGTGCTTGCCAAGTTCATGGTCTGAAATTTGCAGCAATCAGTACCTTTAGCTAGCTGTTTACCATGTTAAGTCATATTTTGCTCCCTTCGCAGTTGAGTGACCTTCAATTACACTGACAGAGTAAGCAGAAGCATCCTGTTTGTCTTCCCCGCATTGAATCATAGAATGGTTAGAGCTGGACCTGCCATGGGCAGGGATACCTCCCACTTGACCAGGTTGCTCAAAGCCCCATCCAGCCTGGCCTTGAACACTTCCAGGGATGAACAGCATTCCTTGTCAACCTGTTCCAGTGTCTCACAGCCTGTAAAAAGACACACAATAAACAGTTCCTATCTTGTCACTTGCCTTGTCTGGATCTCCCATCTGACAGACATTCTCACGTATTATCCATCTATACCCTGCTCTCTTGTCTTTACAGCCCACAGTTCAGATTTGATTGACATAGTTGTTGCTTTGACTAGATACAATGAAGGGGAAAACCCCCCACACAGCTATAACTACCCATTGCTCTTTCTAAAAATGTGACCAGCTTTCAAAGGCAACACTGTGAGAAACTCACTGACGTAACGGTACTGCTGCCAGAAAACTAACAAGAGCAAAATTAGCCAACTGAGAGTATTCATGAGCTACAAGAGAAAGAACCAGAGACCTGTCTTCGAAGACAGCAGCAGAAATAATACAGTTCTGTAGTATGATTTTCATGTGATGAACTAGTTGTTCCAAAAGCCAGGGTTCTTTCATAGGCTGCCAAAGCTGACTGAAGGAAACATCCAGTCAAAGCCTGTAACTTAGGACCAGTTTTCCAATTGCTTGGGCAGTTTCTGACTTGTACAGGTAGCAGTAAAGAGCAGTGGATTCATATTTCACAGAGCTCAGGTTAAATCCAAACATTGATGAGGGTCT
This sequence comes from Thinocorus orbignyianus, assembly GCA_013400375.1. Lineage (NCBI taxonomy): Eukaryota > Metazoa > Chordata > Aves > Ciconiiformes > Thinocoridae > Thinocorus > Thinocorus orbignyianus. Next base: position 607,371 of record VXBW01004069.1, on the reverse strand, counting down.
CCTGAGAATTCTTTGTTTGGTTTGCATGAACTTTTTTTTTTTTTCCCCCTTTGACAACCCTGGCACTGGCAATAATCTGCAAGGAGTTATTTGTTTGCTCCTGTGGACATTTTTGGCTGGTTTATGTTTACAGAATCAAAATCAGAATGGGTGAAGGGAGACGGGGAAAGCATGAAAACTGATGTAGAGCAAAGAGCAAACAGGGAAATCCCAACCTTTGTTGATACCAACAAAACCTTACCCATTGGTGTTTGTTTACTCTCCCAAGGTAGTGTGTGCACTGTCTCCTCTCATTATTTAAAATCTAACAGATGAGTTAACTGAAAGGATCTATCTCTATAAAATAGGGAATCCATTTTAGTAGGTTGACTGAGTTAGTTGGCTGGTCCTCCCATTGGAGCAATTTGCTAACAGCAGGAGTGTATCCAGCAAAATGTAGCTCTTCACACAGACCTCCCAAGTTGTCCCATCTCTCCATCAGAGAAACTTTTGTGGGGCCTGGGGAAGGGAGAGTCCTTCTGTGAAAATAAAAATAAAAATGCCATGTCTAGGTGGAACCCTGGAAAAATTCCACAGAAGAAAATCTCATTATGAACCCTTTCCCTACACGCTGTATGGCTAATATGAAATATTAAAGAGGAAGAGAGAATATTAGTGGGGAAAGAAGAGAGACCAAGAGTAAGGGGGATCTGAATCCTTTTGCTTTCTCTTGTTCAGGCTTTCTAGGAGACCTTGGGTGACAGACACAGCTGCTGCGCCTTGCTTTCTTGTCAGAAGATAAAAATTGATTAATGCTAGCGATGTCCCTCCCAGAACCATCTGGAGAGATTATTTATTAGGGTTGATAAAAATCTCATAGGGAGGAACAGCGTATTTTTTAAACAAATAAAGTAAGTGTGGCACACACTTCAAATGGCTAGTGCAATGCACAGGACAAGGGTTAACCTGCAAGCTTCACTCTAACAGTTTTATTCTGCATGAGGCAATGCTCCACTCTGAGATGTCGTCTGCATGTTTTCTTCAACATATATATACTATAAACTCTCACAGATCAGCTGACTGAGCTATTAATTGACAGGAACTGAATGCATTTGGTTGGAAATTGTTTTGAAGGCTTCTAAACCTTGGTAGTTCCCCCAGAGAACTGCACTCATTTTAGTCAATCCTTAAATCTAGCAAGAGAGGTACACAAAGGCAGATTTGATGCTGTTAAAAGGGTTATATTGGGTTGTGCATCTGACCTGGCTTGCAGGAAAATAAAATGTCTTACATAGGAGTGGAGAGGAGAATGACTTAAAAATGCAAGTTACGCACCTGGACTATTAAGCTGTTTGTCTCTGTGTTCCTTAATACCTGTTTTCTGTCTCCAAAAATGCACACAGGAGTATTTTCAGACTAAGGATACGTTATAGTCTCTCATCAGTTATACAAGTGGGACTGAAAAATACCAGGTTCTCACTATTTCTTTGCTCTAATGCCTGTTTCAATAGAGATACGACTTCTGGGAGCACTGTATGACTTCATGCATTTTTTTCCAGAAGTAATGATAAAGAAGTAACATGAAAGACCAGCCCAAACAAAGTCTTTGAACTGGAAGATGAACCAGATAACAGATATATATTTTCCAATTCATTTCTATTTGTGCTTGCAAATTTTTGGCAGGGCAAGTGCTCCCTTGAGTTCCCAGATGCCCCATTCAATTGGAAATGTTAAAGGCACAACCCAATGTACGGGCAATTTTTCAAGAACAAAGGAAATGGGAAAACAGCAGCCTGTTTGGCTCTGAAGCTGTAGAGCATCTATGGATCAACATTCCTGAGTGCAAGCAACTTTTAAATTCATTTTGGTTTATATTTAGGAAAAACGTTTGCATACAAACTTGTCAGGATGTATGTTTGTGAAAATGTGTTGTGCTCCCCTAGAAAGAGCCAGGGAGGGAGAACATGAACTGCAACATTCCCTGGGCTTCTGCAATATTGCAGCTGCTCTCAATTAAAGTGAGCGGTGGTTTCTAGGGACCGTATCTATGGTATTTATCTTCCAACCATTTTTTTTATTATTTTGCAATGATTTCATGAATTGAAATTGCAGCTTAATAAAGGAGTGTTACAGTAGTGACCACATTGTCTCCATATTTCTTCCATTGAGAATCCCAATACACATTATGTTACTGTCAGAGATTTGAGGTACAGCTATCTATAAAGTAGCAGAACATGAACAAGGCTTAAATAATTAAATCCACTACGCCCACAGAAAGCATCCTCTATTGAGGGACAAGAGGAGAGAAAATGTACATGCTTTCAAGAGCCTAGAGAAAGATACCTGGCAAACCACTGTCACTAGGTTACGCACAGCAGAAACCAGACACAGACAAGCCTTGTATTTAAAACCCTAAGGAACAGATGGGGTTTCATCCTCCTGCAAAATTTTTCCATCCCACTTCCTCTGAAGTCGACGGGGGATTTCCATGCTACACAGTGACCAGCTCAAGTATTAACATGCAAGGGTTAAAAAGGGACATTCTCTTTGCGCAGGATAAAATCCACTAATCAATTCCAGTTCAATCCCAAACAGTTCCTAAAATCTCGTCTATTCATATTTGTCTATTTTCTATTTCTCACCTGAAGCCACTGGTCGAGGCATATGATAAGCTGTCAGAAGACCTGTGTTAGAGCATGTCTCTGCTTTGGACTTCTTCCCTGACTCCGCATGATTTTTTAATGTTTACCAACTCTGTGTGAAGGGGATGATCACAGCCAAAGTTCCTTCCCTCTGCCCTTTCTCCCCACAGCACCAGCAAATTGTTACCCCTCCTGTCTGGATGTACAGTACAACCAGATAGTTCTGTTAGCTGCTGAGTAAGGTGAACATAACCATCTTATGCTTATGATACAGGATAAAAAAGAGGCTCAAACCCATGACTAAACATTGAGAGCTCTGTTACCCACATGCCATCAGCCCACATTGCTAGATATTATCCTCTCAAATATTACCGTCCACTTCAAAGCATCCACAGAGTGAGTATCTACTTCCTCTCTGGGCTACACCATGCACAGAAACCAGACTATATGAACCACAGATACGTCCCAAGAATCCAATCAGGCTAATTCCCTGCCAGGACTATAATGTCCCTTACAGAATATAAAACATAAAAATCAAATCTCCAAAGCCTGTAGTAGGTGCAATCACACAGGAAAAAAAAATACTTTCTGGTTTGAACTGCTTTTAAGGAGTAGCCCGGCCAGCAAAACTGCGGAAATGTGAACAAGCCCAATATTTGACCAATATGAGCTTCGTAAAACTGCACTAGTTTGGTTCACAGAGCTTTAAAGTAAAGGGTCAGTCCAGAAATGTTCCCCTAATTTAAATATAAATTATCCAGAATACTTGGCCAGACGACAGTGACGTAGACATGCCCATACGATCAGGCATTCCCATTTCTGAATGGCTGAAAACACTCTTTTCATGTAGCAGCCACTACAGGAAAAAAGGAAGGTAGTGCTCACAGGTTACCAGTGAGTGTGAATGACAGCACTCCTAAACCCTGCAGTCCAAGGTGACTAGTGCTCGTCAGCTTCATACTTTATAACCTGCATGCTGCATTATTCTATATTAATATTGAAATAATAACTTCTAATTACAGCACACCATATTACAGTTGCTCCTGCGGCTGGAACTAAAATATTTTGGAAGATGGAGTAGTTGAAAAATTCTCTATTCCAGGGAAAGGTCCCAGGAGCAGAAATAGGGAAGGCAGCAGCCTGTGGTTCCCAATGGCCCTGTCCATTTTTAAGGACTTGACACACACTTGCAGCCAGCCCTTGCTAACATTGAAACCAACATTGAGAGTACAGTAGACTAATGTCTAATGTCGCAGAAGAAAAACATCAGAACCTCTGAAGCAGTGAAAAGAAAAAGAAAAAAGAGATAAATTTGTGTCAACATATGCGTTTTACCACTAATGATCATGAAGCCATGATACAGTTTTAATTACCCAGACTTCCCTTTATTATAATGGCCCCATAAAATGCTTACTAAAAAATAACATCAATATACATAAGATGGAAAGCAGATGGCTGAGATTTTTGAACTAAAAGCCACTGCTGGAAGAGAACAATTGCTTTTGAGAGTCAGTCGCCTATTTGGCTAGATATATTCTTTTAAAATGTTTTACTACGTAATTAGAAGGTTTGAAAGAGTCAAACGCCTGAGGAGTGTGCTAACAGATACAGAAACATGAAAGAGTGACTTCCCTTTAAAAACACTGGCCCAGATGCTGTCCTCTGCCAGATGGTACAGAGGAGGACAAAGCAAACTCAGACATGGCCTTGCATGCTTTCTAGTACAACAGAACAAAATTCTGTAGTCCTGAGTCTTGATAACAGCATGCTTATGAACAATAACTTAACAATAGCTACCACCAAAATACGCATTTTAATCATGTTCATTATGGCTTTGTTCCTCAGACCTCCATCTCACATTGCTCTCCACACTGTCTTGCTTTCCAGCCTGACTTTCTGACTCCTGCAAGATGGCTCCATGATTTCCAACTCTTTGTTCCACAGTACAATACCTGACAAACACAATAAAATCAATTATCATTGTGAGAAAGGTTAAAAAAGGATAAAAGGCTGCGAAGAAATTCCAGTATGGCAAGATAAAAACTCAATCCCGGTTGACTGGCTGCAGCCAAAGACTGAGCAAGTTCTCAGCAAATGACATTCTTCAGCTGCAAGACCATCTGAAGAACTCTGTGGAAATGGGTTGAAAGTGGCAGAAAATTATCTGTGCTGGTACAAAGTTATTGCGCTCACTCCAAGACCTCAACAATTTTTATTCTTTCTGTTCTGTTCACTCTGGTGCAGTCAGTGTCCTGAAAACTTTCCTGAGAGAGGCATATTCTTCCATGTCTCTTATCCACACAGAAGTATGCCTAATACCTGCCAGCAAAGGTTGGAAGTTTAGATCTGATGCCAGTGCTTTAAATTTCCATATCAGAGGGAAAAATATCACTAGCCTTACTGAATTTTAGTAAGTATATGAAAAATATGAATTTACAAAAGTGCTGTTTACATAGGAAAACTCATCAGCAGTCTTTAGAGCCTTCCGCATTGGTGTCTCTTTATCGTGTCAGCACTTACATTAAAAATATCTTTGGGACTCAGCTCACCTATTTTGATATGCCTGTAGCAGAGCCCTCAGGCTCTCAGGCAGTCACCTCAGGCTCCTTTTTAGGAGAGAAATAAATACTTTTAGAGCACAATTCCTCGACATTTTTTGTGCTGTTTACTTTAGGACAAGACTATTTATACCTTCTTTCTTTCCACTGACTAGTAAAGCAGTCTCAACAATTAAATCAGTTAAGCTTCCATGTCGTAGATATTTACATTTGGTTAGGTGAGTCGTGATGTTATGGAAATATTCTTTAATATACATCATTCTGGTTGATGCAGAAACCTACACCATCAGGAGGAAAATGTTAGTTCCCATGTTCTACACTCAACAGTCTTTAGAAACACATACGCAGAGAATCCTGAGAGGTTCAGCTCATGGAGGAATGGGCTGTCACTGGGAACAAGTGGAAAATGTATTAAGCACAAGATCTATAGAAGACAAACCTTAATCAAAACAAACCCTTCTTGGACATTGGACACCATGGATTTCATGTATATTTATTTGAATTTCTCCTCCAACTCAGATGAAATCGTGAAGTACTTGGCATCCTGAAAGGGCTAGTCCATGGGGTCCTTTTCTTCAAAGACAGTGGATCTCTAATCCCATAGTATATTTGAGAGGACAATTCACAGAGAGTGGTTAATAGTCACCACACTTCATTTTCATCTGTCTTGAAGAACTTATGGTCTCTGTTAAAAAGGTTCCAGGAGTTCTGTATCTATGGAATTCCAACCTCAGTTTAAAAGGCGGTGCCAAAGAGTTGGGGATTCATCTTTTTTATTTCCTATCCCTGTTTTTCTCTTTTGTTTACAATTGGTATTTCTACAAAAAATACCTGCATGTGTTGTACATTCAGTAGTGCCTGAGTGAGCAAGTAACCCCTAACACTAGCACTCGGAGAAGCGCAATAACTTTGTACCAGCACAGATAATTTTCTACCACTTTCAAAAAGAGGGGGGAGATAGAAGTTTCCCTAAACAAACCATGTTTTGGAAAAAGTGGGCCAAGAAAAAGAGAAATTAAGCCAGAGGAACTTTCATAACCTGGCAGTGACTAACTGAGGAGGACCTTTGCAAGGCAACAACGGAGTACAGTGCAAGAAAGGAACAACAGAAGCAAAAAGGAGCAAAGAGAAGGAAAATAAGAACAATCCATTTGTCTAGACTGAAAACAGAGAGGTGGCTCTCCACATGCTGTGGTCACACTGTGGAATTACATGCCCTAGGATACCATAGATAGTAAAAGTTTATTAGAGAAATTAATTATACACCACTGAGGGCATTTAAACACAAAGATACAACCCTTGACGCAGGAAATCCATGAACCACAAGTTACTGGAGGCCAGGAGACATGTCTTCCCTCTTAAATCCTTCCCTGTTCATCTGCTTTGGCTGCTGTTGGGGGCAGGATACTGAGCCAAGTAGATTTTTGGTCTGAGTTGGAATGGCTATTCCTGTGATTTATCAATGTATTTTTACAGCAACCATTCTGTTAGAGCAAGTGTGATTCATGGGATTTTTTTTTTTAAAGCAGAAATTGTATTTTGTCCCAGTTCTGGCAGCATGTATTTGCAGATACTAAGAAGGTTTATTTGTGGATGCAGGCACTTTTTGTTTGGTTTATTAAAGGTACTGAATACAAGTTAATTCAAAAATTTAAATCTTTGAATGACATTTAATGTTCTATACTACTGCTACATTTCAAAATACATGGTTTAAATTCTTATTTTTAGTTAGGCTGTTTAAAAACTTAGGATAAATAGCTAATTTTCTATCTCCTTCCAATCAACAAGCTCACTTCAATCAACACTGGTGTCCCTATAAGCAAGGCTGAAGACAGAAGCACGGTGGAGAGTGAACAACCATAGTCCCTGCAGAGCAAGGTGGGAACATACTGGCAGCTTAGTGCTGAAGTAATTTCCACAGCTGCTGCCTACATTGTGCATGTTTATCCGAATGTGGATGCATGTTTTGATTCCAGCTCTAAAATGCTATTTAATACAGTTCAACAAAGCTGGGAAGATGGTACTAACAGTACAGAAAAGAACAAACCCAAGAAATTCTCAAAGATTTCATTCCTTTTTTGTTTTCTCTGCATTGTTACCAAACTCATTTTTACATACATATTAGGAAAGTCAGTTTTAAAGTCCTTAAAGCTGGAATGGAAAGGACCTAAAGATACAAATATTAACTATTATAAGAGAAGAGAGAGCCATGGCTTGGGTCTTTCCAGTGTTCTGAACTACCACGTAGCAGCTAACTGGTATATTTACTAAGCAAAGAACCCGGCTCATACAGCAAACTTATGAGTGTAACCAGTATCACTGCCATCAATTCCCCAGTTCCCATCTCTCCTATAATCTGAGCAAAGCAATGTGACAAAATATCACTAACTTCTGCTTCCATTTTTCTTGCCAAAAAATTGGGGAAAAAAATAATCAAGAAATAAATATAAAATTCTCGACAACCAGGTAATTCCTGTCAAGACTCTGAATGTGTTTCTACCAATTTGCAGTCCTATATAGTAACCAGACATCATTAGAAAGCAAAATGGGAAGCAATTCAGCAACTTCCGGAGCACCAGTTTAACTAATCGAAATCATTTTCTCATCAGATCAAGTCTTCCAGGAACACAAGAATAATCAATCTCTGGTGTCAACAGAATTTGAGGAGGATAAACACCATGAAGGGCAGGTCCTTAGGACAAAAATTAAGCCAGGAGCAGTTACTAAAAAAAACCTTCATGAAGACCCACAAAGATCGTATAAATATTTAGCAAAATGTGAAGCACTTGGGAAGATTTACAGGAGCGCTGTAAATGTTTCTCGTCACGGTGAAGGAGCCACCCATTCATATTTAAAGTATTCAATAATTTTGCTGCTTCTTTGCTCCATTGAGGTTTCAGCTGTCTCAAGTGGATGCCCCAACTTGCAGACTTCTAAAAATAGTGGATTTACTAGAATTATATCCCCCTAATCTTTCCAGTTTCTGCCTATTTTGTAAAAATGACAGAAACCAGACAGAAACATATTTCTATGTGTTGTAGATTTACTGAATCTTAATCTCTTTTATATTCTTCCTCATTCTCTAGTAATGGACATACCTGGAATGTATCCCACTTTTCCACAATGACAAGAGACTGATTGGACCGGATAGACAAACTTTTCAAAAGCAATAAACCAGAGCATATTAATTTAAGAAGCTCTCTTCCACCTTAGAGCTTCATACAATTAAAGGAAAAAAAAAAAAAAGGGAAAAAAGCCGTACACTAATGTGTTCCACAAAAGCCACCAACAATAAACTTCTTTATAAACAGTTTAAATTAGTGGCTTCACTTTAACTAGTTAACATATCCTAGTGGTAGGGCAGAACCTCAAACAACAAGCGTGTTTGCAAGATTTTTCTCATGGATAATACCAAAGTGTCTAAATACGTACAGATGTGCTGGGGCACAGTAACAGCCTGCAGCTCACAGCCAAGGCCTAGACAGAAAAGAAGTTACTTTATCTTTTCTTCTTACAGACTCTATTAGGTTAGTCTTCTCTTTTCAGATTTCTTTGTTTACTTAAAAATCGCCAAGCTATATTTACATGGAAAATAAGTTTTATCATTACAAATGCACTCTATCATTTGGCTAGTAGCTGCCAACTACCATCTGCATTTTTCTATGACTGCTTTCAAAAACTGTTCTAATGGAGAGGTCTAACTACCCTTTAAAACCCAGGGAGGGGGGAGAGGAAATTGAGCTAGTAGGACATGAGTTACTGAATTCAGGACTCTACCTCCCTTTTTTGGGTCTCTGAAGGAAAAGGAGGGGTGATGGTGTTTCCACTAAGTGGAAACAGGTTCTGAGATCCCAGGTTATTCAACGCACAGCAGTAGCTCTTTTGGTTGTTTACTATACGAAAAACTGATGTTGATCAGTTTGTGAAGTTTTGGGAAAATAAACACCATAGAGTGGTGCCAATATCCATTGCCAGGAGCGACACTCTTCTTAGTGTCTACACGTGTATTCATTGAAAAGACTACAACCAACAGCTTTTCCTAATACCATTCCTTCTCCATCCTCTATTTTACCCTCCAGCTTCCAGCTCTGCCCTTCTAGTCTCTCACAGCCGTTCTCCCTAAGCCATCAGAGCAACTGGGAGCTACCTGAGTATGCTGACTCTTATTTTCTGCTGGTTTCTGTTGAACGCATGCCCTCCGTTTGTTTAGCAGTGAACAAGAACGGGCAACTTTCTAAAAGGACAGGCAACTTTCTAAAAGGAAGGACAGTTGCTGTAGCGAGAAGAAAAAGTAAACCCATGTGAGTGGTCAGCTGTACGCAGGCTGTGGAGCAACGTTAAACTGCACCAGTTGTGGCTTTCATTTGAGTATAATTTCACAAGGGCCTGAGAAAGGGACTAGAATTACTAGTGAAAAGGCATAGCATGAAAAATGGGAATAACAGGTGCATGTTATAGTGGCATTACACAGCAACACCTGTAACTGATAGAACAGAGTATGGGACCTCTGATGAATGGGACACTGCCCCTCTCTATAATTATATGCTAGGAAATGTCTTTCTAAAATCTGTAATAAATGACGATAGCATGGAAGGCATGCTGGCACCCTTCCAGTCGTAGAGTTCTTACCCTCATTTCAGACTTTGCCCAAAGGACCTGCATTAGATAAACAAAAGATTAGGGTGGATGCATGTGGACAGAATCTGAGTGGGGATGGAAAACAGACTGCTTGTGTGTCTGGGGCAACATTGCTATGGGAGGAACTGTGGTTCCCACAGACTAGCAAAGAGCATCACGGCTGAAAATGCATTGAGAAAATGGGGAACAGTGACTTCCTGAGGATGGTGTGAGGGAGACCAAGCGAGGGCAGGACTAGACAGATCAGTATAAAGCAAGAAATATATGTGGAGCAATCGCAAGTGTAATTTCACTTGAGACTAAGCGAGTGTGAGGGTAAATGTCTGGAAGCAGACTCTGCTCTAGGGTTCAGAAGAATGAGGAAGGAGGAAGCAATGCAAAGCTGCATTAAAACTGTGTAGAGCAGCGCTATAGGATACTTCCAAGCAATTCCATTAAAACACAGGATTTTCTCCCATCCCACAGAGGTTTAACTGCCTGTCACACTGTATATGATTCTACATCAGGCTTCCAAGTAAGTACAAATTCATCTCAGTGTATTTTCAAGAACATTGGTTTGGCCATTTTAGAAGTTGGAAGCCAGTAGCAGTGTGGGAGCTGTTTTGTAGCCGAAAATTAGCTGTTTTATATTTTATAAAACCATACCATAATGATGATTAGCCTCTTCTAAAACCATTTTGCCAATAACAACTGTGAAGTTTAGCATTTGCAAATTGGCTACTAAGCACATGTAATACCTTCATATCTGAAAAATGTTGTGGGTGAATTTGGTGCATATAAAGGCAAAGGACAAACCGCACTGGCCTGAGTGAAGAACTGCAGGCAGGCACTGTTCAATCTTTCGCATAGAATTTGTATCCAAATTCTTAGCTGCAACACTTCAATCCAAGGCGTGGGCAAAGTCCTTGCAAATGGTGACACCTCTGCGTGGTTCTGATCCTGACTCTCTCTTCTGCCATGAGTATTCCCACTGCCATCAGTCAGTCCAGTCAGGCTGCTCGCAGTCATGAGTCAAAATAATGAAGTTATTCCTTCCACTAGGACACAATCAAAAAATCTCAGCTACTAGAGCTGTGAAAAGCACGGATACTTAGAATTAACCAAAATAAACTTCATTTTTACTATCGTTCTAGAAGATCTGTGCCTACCATGTCTTCCCTTGGCTGTTTCACCCTGTCAGTTTTGGTGAATACTCATTTGCCTGGATGATTATGTCTGCGTCGCAGTGATGAAGCCACCAGTAGAACAATCATTGGGATTCAGAACAAATGTTAATGCAATTAAAACTGATACTTGAGAAGGCAAAATTAGCAGTTTCCATTAACTCTTAGCAATATGCCCTATCCTTCCTAGTATTTTGCAGTCTTCCTCACATGCCACAATATGCCCTCAGCTAGACCGTATCAGATATTCCTGTGTGCTAGCATCATCGACTATGCTACACATACTGTAAAGATCTGAGTTCTCAAGACCATTAATTTGAGCTCGGATCCTCCAGGGAATACACATGGCTTGTAGCATTCTGACCCCTGGTACAAGCTGATGTAGTCACTGATGGCCAACTCAGCACTTACCTGGCATGGGATGAGTGGCCAGCTTCACAGCCTCTTTGGGCCTTCTCAGCCATCATTAAAAGATCTCAGCTCATCAGTTCATAAAACCCATAGTCTAAATCACATATCTAATGACAAAATTATGCAACTCACATGTAAATAAATGGTTCTCAGATAAAGAAATTGCCCACAGACTCAGGCTCTGCAGTTAATGAGAAGTGAGGCAGATACCAACATTCTGAACTGACACTGAAAAACAAATCCAGCAGCATGCAAATACTGGCATCTATACTGATGGAAAACCTAGTTATGTCCTTCATCTTTGTTACACTTGTAAACCATGAGATTGTGTCTGGAGTTAATTGAAATTTTGCAATGAAGTACTCTGATACTGTGAATAAGAGTTTTCAGGAAAAATTCTGTTCATGGAATCATGGAATTGTCAGAGTTGGAAGAAACCTCTAGAGATCATCTAGTCCAACTCTCCTGCTAAAGCAGGATTGCCCAGAGCACATCACTCAGGACTGCATCCAGGTGGGTCTTAAAGGTCTCCAGAGAAGGAGACTCCACAACACCCCTGGGCAGCCTGTTCCAGGGCTCTGTCACTCTCACCGTAAAGAAGTTTTTCCTTATATTCCAATAGAACTTCCTATGTTCCAGCTTGTGCTCATTGCCCCTTCTCCTGTCACTGGGAACCACTGAAAAGAGCCCGGCTCCATCCTCCTTCAACCCACTCTTCAGATATTTGTAAGCATTAGTAAGGTCTCCCCTCAGCCTTCTCTTCCCCAGGGAAGTTTAGTAAAGGTTTTAACATCACATTCCTGCTCAACACAACATACATCAAAGTATTAGTTTCCTGCTGAATTAATTTTTCCTTTTCCAATCTGTATGATACACTTCCATTTTAGAATGTAAGGTATTTTATTCCATTTTATGAATTCACATTGGTAAATTAAAGACTATTCATTCAACAGTATTCTATCTCTCTCTGAGACATTCAATAAACCTTAGTGTTGTACTGGTTATAAATTCTGCTCTTGCTTATAGTCCTTGTTATCTGCATATCCACAGCTGAACTCAACATCCAGAGAGGATTCCAGCTCAGACAGACAGAGATACTCTATCAGCCTGACATTAGTGAATCCTAGTTCAGATCCTTTGATATATTTCCATCTAAAACAATCTTTCTCAAGACAGTTAGACTAGTTCAGTTAGACCTCATCTTATGCCATTTTCCTGAAATGATAGTTAAAAATAGATCTACGTTCTTTCTGGGTCCTGCTGCAGACAGCTGATGAGACTTTGCTGAAATCATATAAACTCAGTTTCTGCCCCTATAAAATCAGAATACTATCTACACTTTCTCACAGTAACTATCTATATATTGTAAGGCTAAATTGTAGGAGGCTGTGATTTCCTCGGGTAGGAAAACACAAAGTCTTACTGCAGATTTGACACACTGCACTCAGATAGCTTAACGCAGATGTCATAAAACTTTTCCAACTTTCTTAAGATTTCCCCAAAGCGCGACAGAATGACTTCAGTACTTGAAAGTACCATCACATGGTTATTTAAACTATCTGTGAAAAATAGAAGGCATTCAAGTCTTTTATTGGTCAGTGGCAGCAATAAGTTCAGAACACCTCTGTTGACACTGTAACATGCCACCTGAGTGCTACCAGTGCTTCACAAATTGCCCTATAAAAGAGGTCAATTTTAGTAGGTGTGATTTTGCTAAACTTCCAGCATGTGCATGTGCTAGGGTAGCTTGTCAGGCCAATAAAATCTCACTGAATTGAATTAAAACTGAACACCAACTGACCTGCAAGAAGTCTGCACACTAGCTATCTAGTGCTGCTGCCTGTAGCTTAATGGCTAGACAAATGATCTACCGCACAAGAAGGCCCTTTTCCAGTTTCTCAAAGCTGACAATGTGAAGCAAAATGCAATGCAAAGTAGCCTCAAGTCACAGGACCACTCCTGGAGACTGAAAGCAAGGAAAAATTTGTTGTCCAGATGTGATCTGCCTTTTGTTTCTTCAAAAGATGTTTGATGACAGTAACACCCCTCAACGAGTATGGTCATACAGTTGCCATTCTGCACTCTCCAACACACAAAGTTTTGGAAGCTCAAAAAACTTAAGGAACAAGATCTCTTGAATTTGACTGGAAAAAAGCATCCTTTATTTCTCAACTGATTTGAGTCATTCATTCTGAGCAAAGAAGTATAGGAGAGGATTCCTTCAGCAGACAAGTCTTCCCCTCTTTGCTCAAAATGAGATGTCTCCCCTGGCAGTTCACCGGGCAGATGTTTCTTCACATGTGCTATTACTCTATCTGTACTGAAGATTTCCAGCAAACACTGTTTAACCAAAGCAGCAATGCACGGGAAGGCAGAACAGTCATTCCTACAAACAGCTCTTGCATCCAAGAGGAGTTTCCTACTCTGTAAATCTTCACAATCCTTAGACAGGGTCAGAAAGCAAAGGGAATTCAAAATTCACGTTTCCACCCATAAATTCCTCTCTCCAAAACAAATAGTTCCAGGAAAACATGGAGCAAAACTTCACTAACCTTTCTCCTCAACTCTTTGAGAGAGCTTTCCACGTGAAGAGGTTGCGTGACATTCTGATACACCAGGGAGTGAAACATTCACAGGATATATACCAGAGCCCCAGTTTTCGTACCTGGTGCTCAAAATACAGGTGGAAGATATGTGTAACAACACCAGTAGCAGGACAAAGACCTACTGGCTACAGTTGAGGCAGCTCCAGAATACACATTAGTCTTTCCAAAGCGAATTCAGATTTTTCAGCTCAAATTCTAGCTTCTTTGGACAAAAGCACATAACAAAGCTTTCTGTTAAAATTGCCAAATTTAGACCAAACCCCAATCCTTTTGGAAACTTTCCATCCTCAAAGTTGAAGACGTGGGTGTAAGAAAAACACTTTCAAAAGGAAAGTAAGATATTGCTGGGTGGTGATTAAATTTCAAAGGTTCTTTCAGGCCTTCACACACTTCAGAAACAGAAATCTCCCACACATTTTGAAGATAACCTCTTCAGCTCTAATACTGTCTTCTTTTTTTTAAACTGACATTCCACTGTGTTCATTTTGACTGTAGGTGTTGTGATCAAAATCATAGTTGTTTATAACGTGAGTGCACTCAGTGGTCCCAAAGAAGGATTTGGATCTCCCCAAACCCAAAGCCAAGTCTCCCTCTCTCTGTTTATACACAGCAATACAGAATTACATCTGAGACCAGCTTAGTCCAGGAAGTTGTGTCCACTGGTAGAACCAGGTACCTCAGACTTAGCTGTTAGAAATCCTTTTTAGATAGCTGTGGGATGGTCTGCCATCATAAAATTACATTACTGAAAAAGTTGTCTTAAACTATGAGCCATAATGAACTATGAAGCATCAGGTTTTACTCCCTACCCAAATTATTTGTCTTTTAAACCATTAACTCTAACAGGGGATGCTCTTGTTGTCATGTTCAGCTCACTTGGAAGATTTTGCTATGTTCTTCACTGCAAGATTTTGGTGAAGTCTCAAGTGCCATAGTCAATACCTGAGAAAATATTTTCTAGGGCTGGTTTTCAGTTTGCCATCTTTCAACTAGATGTGCTCCTTGTAAAAGAGAGCTCCTAGTCAAATCCAAGATTATATTTAGTTATTTTTTTAATTATAATCTCTCTTAATTCTCTTCTGAGAATTTCTTCTTTCAGTCTTGCTTCAGTCTTCCCACTTCCAGCCCTTCCATCACATCTCTATAACGGCAGACTCATTTTGGAAATGGCACAACTACAAGCAATATCCTCATCAAAGAAAAAAAAAAAAAGTTGCTGATTTTTCTAATGGTATGAAACATTTTCTGCATTGTTCTCCAGACCATTTTTTACTCGACCCACACAGCCCCCACCATGAAGACTTTACAGCCTAACTCAAAGCAAGCCCTTTCCCTGTCAAACACACATGGAAGGTAGGAAGGAAAAATGTGATGTTCAAGCAAAGTCATTAAGACGACAAATTCTAATGCTATGTTAGTTCTGTAATTTTCTTTAACAGAATTGCTTTATTTATACTGGAAATGCTTAGGGAATGATTCTCCATCACCTTTGTACCATAACAGGGCAGCTGGGCATTCCCTGATGTAGGAAATCCCTGCACAAAATAAGGCAGTGTAGGAGGCCTTCATAGGTGGCCAAGGCGGAAAGGAGCAAGTGGCATAGGATAGGCCCTTGGGAACTGTTCTAACTAGTGTAATTTAGAGCATTCCTGCTCTCAGTTATGCCAGGGGCCACTTTGGCATCAAGTCAACCTAGAATTCAGGGAGATGAAAAATGGCTTAGAGCCGCCTTCCCCCTCCCTATACCCTGGGCCTGCACCATGTGTGGTTTGGCTGGCTCTGAGGATCTGGTCCCTACATTTTTAAATAGAGCATTTTAAGTTGAAGTTGAAAAGTGAAAGAAAACGGAGTATGAAGAGTAAAAGGAGTAGGAAAGTGCTAAAGGGAGAGATTAAAAAAAAGGAGGGAAACAGAATGGGTGGTATTGGTAAGTGTGAAGCAGAGCTCATGTTTAGCAAACCAAAGGAGCACTAGGGAGGTCTGGGTTCACTTTTCAGCTATGCCAGAGACTTTTGAATGCCAGGACTAGTGTATTAGGGGCACTTTCAAGGTGACCATTGAACTTCTTTGACCATCTGTGCTAAACGGTCAGCTTATTCCCCGAGCACTAACTAGCTTTGCCTGCAAGAACCATCACAGAATCTGAGAAGTGCCTTTTAGCCCTGATTAGCTGTATCAGGGACATGTCTGGAAAGAAAGACACCACTGTCTTGAGAAGATCCATGCATGGAATACATGCATGGGATACACGTGTGGGATAGCTTTGGTGCAAGGCTGCATGCATGGTACTCAGGAAAAGATGCTCTGCACTGTAGTCTCTCTTCTGCCCTGTGACATAAGAGATTTTGCTGGGGGACTCTGAGGTTTCACTTCAAAATTTGCATGTTCATCAAGATTTATTCAGAGTCTCTCTTTGTGTTGGTTTCTCATCTGCAAAATGGGAATACTACTTCCTCTCCAACAGTAGTGTGGTAAGAATGCATCGAGACAGAAAATGAGATATGTCCAAACTCAACAGCAACATGAAAAAGATTTTAGTGTATCTTGATGAATATACAAATATACAAAGGGCAGCTGTCATTAGCATTATAATTCCAAATGTATCCAAATATTAAAATGCTGTTAAAGCTTTAAAATTCTTAGCCTAAAAAGGTGGATGATCTTACTGGAATCTTACAGTATCCATGATACCCAACTTATGCTGCTCCATGCACGACACTGTGCCAACCATCCCTAATGTCCCCCTTTCCTTTCTTTCAATTTTTTTTGATATTTCTCATGCATTTTTTCCACCTTAATGATGGGGCAGAGGAGATGTCATGCAATCATGGAATTGTCAGAGTTAGAAATGACCTCTAGAGATCATCTAGTCCAACTCCCCTGCTAAAGCAAGACTGCCCAGAGCACATCACCCAGGACTGCATCCAGGCAGGTCTTGAACATGTCCAAAGAAGGGGATGTCCTTTCTCTTCCCTAGTTGGAAGCTAAGGTGTTTCTCCTTAGCCTCTGCAAAGTGCTAGAGTAGGAATAGTGTTGCATATGGATGGAGGTAGGAGGGATGCAAAGATTAATTCCCAGCACCTTCAACCTTCCAGGGATAAATCCTCCTCTTCCAGCAATATTAACTGGTAAGCAAGAGTTTAACAAGGGAGGAATGGAAGGAAGGAGGAGAAAGAGAACTAGAGAAGGAGTATATTTCCCATTTAGAGCCCCCAAAACCTTACTGGCCATGTCTAAAAGGTTTAATAATATCACAGTAATTGTAGGTGTTGTTATCTGTTTCTGCAGTATGTTTGCAGAAGTTCCACATGATATGCCCACCACTATGGCTTGTCCTGTTTCATTGTGGGCGATAACGTTCAGCAGCCCTGAATGAGTTCCTTACCACAAGCTGAAATCCTTGCTAGAAGTGCCCAGGGAGACAATCCTAATTGTTTCTGACTCTGAGATTCTCAAACCCCAAGTTTTAGGGGGCTGTCAAACCTTAACCTCTTGTACCTTTCCCCAAACACTTCCCAGCTTAGTGGAACACTACCCCAAACTTCCCCTGTGCCCAAAGCCCCTTCAAACACGAGCACTATTCCTCTCAAGAACCCAACCTAGGGCATCCTCTCTCCTAAGCACGATCCTCCAAACTGCCTTGTGTGGTTTGGAACTGCACCAAGCTGTTCCACGTAGTGCCTCGATGTTGCTGCCATTGCATTGCTTGCCTCTCCCCCTGCACTCTGTTAATGCTCTCTCATTAGATACTACACAGAACCAAGCCCACCCCTTGTGTAGTTCTCCTTCTCCCTGTAGCAAAACAAAGCAGAAGGAAAAAAAGACAGAGAGAGAAAACAAAACAAAAAGGCCCAGTTCCCACTCTGGCAGAGATTTTAAGACACAGAGTGCAATTATGAAAAGGTTACCCAGATGGGACCCAGAGGGCGGGTGAGGGGAAGGAGAGCTGTCATCCAAGAGGAAAAAAATCAGATGTATGGTAGCCCTATTCCTATAATATGATTCCTATTCCATGTGCAAATGTACAATGCAACGATAGTTCTCTTAGCCAGCATGGGCTGGTTAAATTGAATGTAAGGAATTTTTTTTTAAAAAATAACCCATTCATTTGATTGATAAAAACCCAGCCCCAGTCATCACACCAAGTACAAGTACTTCACTAAAAGGCTTGTTCCTAATTGACTGAGGTTCCTTCCTAGGAAAGAACCTAAAATCCTCTACTCTACAACACTGAAAACCCAACCCTGTTGAGAATATGATTACAATGTGAAACAAGAGCTGAGTGCTTTTAGCATTTTCAATTTTTCTTTGTATTTAAACAGAGCTGAATCTTTTATTATTTTTTTTTCTTTTGGAAATAGCTCCAGAAAAGTTCACTCTGGGAAAGAAACCAGACAGAAAATGATGATGTAAAGGGTGAATAAATGGAAGGCTGCAATCAACTGAATGGAAATGGGCTTTATAATGTCCCAACAGAAGCACAAGGTGTTGTCATAATCTGCACCTGCACTATGTGGCCATAATTAACTGTTTCATTACTGCAACACTTGAAGCTGACCATCGCTGACTATATGAGTGGAAAGACATTTGAAAGGTCATTATGTATGTGGAGAATACTAAAATTCTATTCCTTAATTGGGGGAAAAAAAAAGTCTATCCTTTTACTTATCTCAAAATCCCTGAGAATGACTAAACCCCTGTCCTCAGCACAGCACAGCTGATACCTGAGGTTCTGGAGATGCCAAACTGACTGGCAGTTACCTTTTCACCTCTCCTCTGTCTGAGACTAATCAAGTTCCTGTCACAAGTTACAGCAGCCACAGGACTACCCTAAATTATAGCTGCTGGCACAACCCAGCATTCAAAAGCGCTTGCTCCAGCTGCATGCCTCCTATGTGCTACCAGGGGTTCTTTTTATGGGAAGGGAATCCCAAAATAGGCTCAGATAGGCCCGGGTAGCAGCTTCTTTATGCAGTTTTTCTACTGCTAAAATAAGCACAAACTTGGGGGGGGAAGGAACCTTAAGTCTACTAAGCAGTTACTCAACAAATCCAGTAAATTCCAATTTTGCATATTTAACTAAGAGAGAAAATATTAATATGATACAATCAAAGTGTATTTAAATGTTTAATCAAGGCATGCCAGTAAGCAGTATAAAGTAAAAAATTCATCGCATAAGGTTAAATTCAACTTTCTCACAGTACTAAAAAGTTCAAGATACCCCAATAGGCAGGCTGGTGGGGGGGTGGGATGGGGGGTCTAGAGCTGATTGTGTGCAATTTTCTGACATCTCATCCCAAATATTTTATTTAGAAAAAGTCATGAACCACGGTTAACAAAAAAAAGCTGCATGCTTTTTCTACTCTAACCTATCAAAATGGTGTTCTATATCTTCGGATATCCCTTCCTAGAGGTAGTTTTCACATGTTGGCAGGACACGACCGCAGTCCCCAGGGCAAGCTGGTTCTGAATGGCAGATGTCCACAGCGTGGTTATGTATTGTCCTGGCATCATCCGTGCTCCCCCCTCCCTCCACTGCTCAAACTGCATGCCAGAGCAGATTGCTTTGTGCTACACACTACGAAGGACAACCCTCAGCTGATGCCAAGCAAGCAGCTGGGTTTTTTAATTCTATAGTAACTTACACTGCGAACGGTAGAGTCCTAAAACTAACCGAGAGGATTTAAAAAACAAAAACAACAACAACAAAAAAAACACAAAACCCCAACCAACCGAACAAAACAACCACAAAAAAAAATTAAAAAAAAAAAAAGAAAAGTGCCATTATTCCATCTATAACTAGAATGCAGCTATTTAGACAGGACAGGAGAGACAGAAAAAGTGCAGTCAGGAGCCTGTGTGCTTGACTTGGGTGCATTAACGCCCCCAACTCTTTCCCCTCCCTCTCTTTCCACAAAGTATGCATTTTATTTATTGATTGGATGTAGTTTAGAGATCGGAGGGCTCTTCCCCTCACCCCCACCCCTGGAGGAGGAGGAGGAGGAGTAGTAAGAGGGGGAGGAGGCACAGGGGGTGCATTACGAGCTGATTGTGCTCTTGCCCCGACCTCCAACAGCCTGGTCTGCCTTTGAAGTTTTCCACCCCTCGACTTGAAGTGAGATCGATTACAGAAGAACAACAGGGACAAAGAATCTGCTGCTTTACGTGCAGCCACTTTCCCACGATCGGGGCAGGCGGCTCGACAGCAGCGAGCGATCACCACTTTCCCCTCCGCTCCTCCTCGCCACCATTCAGAAAAACACGCAGCCCCCGCCCCAAAGCCCTTCGCCTGGGGGGAACGGGGGCCTGGGGAGGGACGGAGGGAAGGTTAGAAAAATGAATCACGCCGTTTTAAGAACGAAGGGACCAAGGGGCGACTAGCACGGTGATCAAAAAGAAAAAAAAAAAGAAAAATATATATATATGGGTGCACAGTATTTGGGGGGAGGTGGGCGCGTTTAAAGAGCAGATAAATTAAGAAAACGGGGGCTGAGTGGCAAAGCTTAGCGAAGGCAAAGCAAGCGGCTCCTGCCCGCCTTCCGCCTCCGCTCGGTGTCGCCGAGGATGGGGGGATAGCCAGCCCGCCCGGCGGAGGGCATCGGCGCTGGGCACTGACCAGAGCCGCCCCCGGGAGCGGGACAAACCCTTTCTTTACCTTTGTGCCTGGCAAACATCTCTGTGTGTGTACGCCTCTGTGTGTCACTGCCGCTGCGACTGCCTCTAAAGCGGGAGGGGAAGGAGGGCGGGGGCGCCGGGGGGAGTGAAAAGGGCAAAACAGAGATGGGAAATGCCTTACCGAGGCGAGCGGAGCCGGCTCCTTCCAGCCCGGGGCCAGAGGTCCTAGACCTTGCCTCAACCCGCGGGGATCCCCCTCCCCGGGCGCCGTGAGGGACCCTCCCGTCTCCGAAGCTCCTCCAGCCGCCCTCCTGGCCCTTCTCTCCGTGTCCCCCCCTCTCCGCCGGGGCAGGAGCGTCCCGACCACCGAGATCCGCCGCCACCCACCCCTCGCCTCCGGGGAGAGCAGGACCTGCCTGGGGGGGACGATTGGAAAGGGGGGGTGGGGTG
>VXBW01004069.1:508480-585045 GCA_013400375.1 Thinocorus orbignyianus | reverse complement strand
CCTGCGGGAAACGGGGCTGCTGCAGCTAGCCCTCCTGCTCCCGGTGCTTGAGGAAGAAGCTGCTGTTTAAAAGGGAACTTTATCTCTGTAAAAAAAAAAAAAATCTCCACGGGAGGTTTAGATTGGATATTAGGAAAAATTTCTTCACCAAAAGGTTTATCAAGCATTGGAACAGGCTGCCCAGGGAGGCAGTGGAGTCACCATCCCTGGTGGTATTTAAAAGACAAGTAGATGCGGTGCTTAGGGATATGGTTTAGTGATGGTTTTGGCAGTGTCAGGTTGATGGTTGAACTCGATGATCTTCAAGGTCCCTTCCAACCTAGACAACTCTATGATTTTATTCTATGATTCTATTCTTTACACTCTTTACATAGTGGGAAATTTACTGTGTCCTTTTATAACTTAGGTTTTTTTCTTGACTGTTTCAGTGCTTGAACTGTTAAGGCAGGTTTAATTTGCTAAAGTCTCTTAAGTTTTACTAAAAACAGTAGTTTTGTGCTGATAATTACATTAGCAAGGTAGGTAAGAGTTCCACTTTAAGTGTGTGTGTTTATATAAGAATAATTTTACCTCCATGGTACATGCATACACTCATACATCTGTGTTTATGTCACAGCAGGTAATCAAGTCACACACAAAATTCATTGTTACATTGCTTTAGATGTCATTCTCCCTAAAGTGATTGAAGAGAGGTATGATACACAATGTGCCGTATTTACAAATATTACTGAAGATAGAAATAATTTAAATTAATCAAGTTATAAAGTCAAGCATTCAGTTTGGAAAATACCTAAGTTAAAGGTGCCAGCTTAATCAAAATGTATCTTCCATCGTGGTGGTGGTCTTTATTAATTAGAGATCAACATGCTGTTTTCTGTGCTGTACCTTCTTTCAATGTATAGGATATTTTTTGTCAAGCCCTTCAATATTTTTTTTATCCTTCTTAAGCCTGTGACTTCTTGTGTTGATAACTCCATACTGTTCAAACGTCACATTGAATACAGAATATCCTCAGGAGATCTTTCTGTTATTCTTTCATCATAACACTTTATTGTTAGATGCATATTGATAATGTTATCTGTGCAACATCATGATGGAGTGGGGTTTCTGATTGGTACTGAACCATCCCAAGGCCCGAAGTGGAACTGATTCACCTCAGTGCTCAAAAATTGACATCCTTCTCCCTCAGTGAGGTTCCTCATTCTCTCCAAAAGAAGATTCAGAATTTGCCCTCAGTGCCTTTGTGCTGCAGAGGTGTGAGCTGTACATCACTGTAGCTCAGGGACTGGTGTTAAATTAGCAGCTCAGGTGTTGCCAGCAGTAATGTCACAGCAGCACATTGCTCAGCACAGATTAACCACCCAAGGTAGCGCCTTAGCCAGCCTGAAGCAAGTTTTACAACCCATGCTGAGCTGCTTGCTGCTGTGTGCCTCCTGCCAGGAGAACTCACACTACCTCACTTAAGGTAGCTCAGACATCTATAAGAGCTGTGCTTGTGATGTAAACATATGTTTTGCCTTCATTCTCAATTCCTTTCACACATTATTCCTCTTCTCTGTGGCCAATGCAGCTGTTTCACTTGACCAACTTTCCCATTGCTTCCTCTTCACCTATTTTGCTGCTAGTTTTTCAAAATCACACACACAAAAAAGATAAAGGCCCCATATTTTCTCATTTTAGCCGCAATGGTGTCATTTTAAATCTACAAAGAAAACTTGGACTAAAAAATACAAAGACACCTATTGCCTGTTTTGCCTGTCATTAGATTGACAATCTTGAGCTCTGTCATTAGTTTCCACACACACAGATAAATATGCACATGGTAATATATACAGTAGTCTGGAAAAATAAAGCTGGTAAGACCTACTTAAAAAAAAAAAAAGTGATATTAAAGGCATTCAACATACAGAATATTACGAGTCTTGAACTTGCTGTCACTACAGCACTATTAGTCTACATCCTTAATGTATGTCCCTTAACATACATCTGTACTCAATGTACCTTGTAATTACCTCATTATGGTTAACTACTGCTGACCCCTGTGTGGAACATGTTAACATACAGAGCAACTGTGAAATAGCTAGGGAAAAGCAAGGGGAGATTTTTCAGAACTAACTTATAACTCCATTTATGTGGTCTGTGCCACAGAGTTACCATTACCATAGGCTTTTCTTCCGTATTTAATTTGTTGCCATTCCATAAATATTTCTTTAATCAGTAAAACAAAGAAACTGCTATAACATGATAGATGAAGCAAGTCAGTAGAACTTAGTGTAGTACAAGTACCAGGTGGTGATCAGGCCTGGTATCTGCAACCCAAAATTGGAGCCCTGGAATAATTGGTCAGAACTGTGTTTACTTCCTTAAACACTGCTCTTCACAGCACTGTTAGGAGAAATAATTAGCAAACTGTGCTTTATCACAGAGAAACCACTTGATGCTTTTCTCCCACCCCAAGTCGCCCCAAATCCCAGGGCAGTGCTGCCGTGCACAGTCCTTGGGGAAGGATAACTTATTTCTGTCTCGGTTTCCGTGTCCTACAGCCATGGTTTCAACTCCTGACTTGACACGTAGCCCTGACAGAGAGAGCTGGAGACGCAGGCACTTTATGATGGACTACAACTATTCACACTACATCCCCAGGAACTTCTTTAGCCCCTACTGGAAATTATGCACTCCTCTCTTGTATAAATATGGGTTAATTTTCATGCAAAATTCCTTCATCCCTACAGCCTCCAGAATGAGTTATCTACCTCTCCTTCCTCCAAACGAAATTTAGCCTAGCTGCATTCGTTAATCAAATGGCTATGTTAGCTACCACTATTTCTTTAGCTCTTCTTATCATACGTCTCCTACTGTACCTCCCTCTCTAGTGAAGCCGTGAGCAGGAGAACAGGACAGCTGGGAAGTAAAGTCACCTTATACTTTGAAGGGATGCAGCTGGAGCACCTCTGGGTGACACTTTCCCCAGGAGGCAGGTGGGAGAAAGGGAACAACCAGCAAAGGGAGCTCCTCCTGCAGACCCAATTTATCCCTCTGAAACCTTCAGAGGGTCTGCAACCCTCCAGCCTATAAGGAAAACCATTAGAGCTGGCAACTCTGCTAATGGTTCTCAGTTGCTCGGCTTTCGCTCTCTTGGCTCTTGTAACATCATTGTTTCCCCTTGCTCCCTGGTTGCCAGGGAGATTTCCAAGCCAGACAGCACCTGAATTTCTAATGCTAAAAGAAAAATATCATTTGGGGGTACCTTTACGCATCATAAAGAAGCACCAAAGGCCACACGCCACTCAGACGAGCTGTGGTGTTGGCAGCTGGCGAGCCATGGCGATTCTGGTTCTCATTAGCAGCAGCCTGCCCACGGGGAGGCTTCCCAGGATCTCGCTAGCTCCTGCCCCACTGCCAGTGCTCCAGGAAAAAGAGAAACCAACGAAAAGCCCAAGCCCTGCTCTTGCAGAGACAGATCTCCTTCCTTTGCCTGCAAGAACTGGTTCTCTCTCTGGCTGCCTTTTTCTTCCCTTCCACAGAATGGTACCAGCCCAGTTTTGACCCTGATAATGCTCTAGAAAACTGGGGACAAAAGGTCTCTACAGGTATAACGTACAGTTTGGAAAGATACGAGAACTAAATGTGTCCCAAATTTAGGAGTTAGGACAGCCACCTTTCCATCCCCATGCTCCTTTCCCAGCAGTTTCTGGTAGCAGGGACGGAGACAGAGCCTCCTAATGAAGGGGAGTGACTGCGGGTTCGGCTGGAGGAAGGGGAAGGTGTGGGGTGGGCCGCACTGGCATCAATCACCAGGAATTTCTGCATTAAGGAAAAGCTGGGAGTTCTCAACAGTATCAGACAGCACGAGATTTCTAGGCTGGGTTTCTTTTTTACAAGAGCTTTTCCGGAGGAGGTCACCGTTACTTTGCTCACTATAAATTTGTGGAGAGTGGTAGGGCTGTGATTGCTTCTGCAGAAGCGGAGGAGATGTTAAAATAGAAAGGTAGTCTCAAAGTAAATGCTTTAAATAACCATATCTAATTTTTTTTTCTCTCTCAACTTTCTCAGAGTCCAACTACTGATGTTTTCATTTGTTGGGGGGAGGAGTTAGCAGCTCTGAGCTTAATGTTTGAAATAAACAATTTGGTATCTCCAGCAGCAGTTCCAAAACTAAAAGTCATGACCAGAAGTGGGGTCACAGAAGTTACAAGTGGGGTCACGAGCTTGACAGAAATGAAATTGTTTACAGCAGCATCTGGGGTTTTGAGCCCATCAGAAGTGAAACTGTAATGTTTAGCATTTGCCCATCTCCAGTAATTTTGTATTTTTTCTGAAGCTCCAGCTCCCAGTGATCTATTTGCATGCAGAGATCAAGGAGCACAAGACCCCCTTCCATGTCGTGGGAAAAAAGCCTGACAAGGTGAGAGAAATATGCCGTAATGACACAAAAGAAATCACACAGGGTGGATTAATTTTTAATGAACTGATGTTTTTTAAGACACTCGGTACTGACAACCAGCACTAAGTAGGAGGGTGTTTCCACCTACCTGTGGGAAGGCTCCTCCCAGGACAGACACCACCTTACACTTTGTAACCTGCACAACTTTAGCACCTCTAATACATTACTCTCTCCACTTCCAGGATTAAAGTTCAGATGTTCTAGGATGACAATACGTCTGTTTTTGTTATGGTCAGTCATTCACCACAGAGACAAACCCCCTGAGTACCACAGTCTCAAAGGTGATATAGCACATACTGACTGAAGTAAATTTCTAAATTGCAATGACAATCAAATTAATTTGTCTTTATTTCTTCTCCTAAGGTTATGACACACTTTTCTGTACCTGAAGAAGGTGGTGATGTTTGGAAGAAAGAAGTTAGAGAGTTAGTGACGCTGGGATCTGTCTCCTATGCCATTAGTTTCTTTATCAAGCTGAACCTCTTTGGCCTTTGGCTTCCTCATGCGTCAAATGGGAATAATTTATGCTTTACCTGACAGCAACAGTGAAATAATTAATGTTTGTAAATGCTTTCCAAACACCATGTGGGAGGTGGAATATCAAAAGAGTACGATATATTGATGGTCTCTGAAAGAATAAAGGAACAAATGCACAATGCAAAGTGTTACTCTACTACGAACAGGTTTTTGTTAGAATTTTTATTAATAAAGTACTATCTTTCCATCAAATTACTGGATTTGGGTAGCAAGTTTTTTACAACTCCATCCCCACTTGTCAGGGGAGAGTGTATGTCTAGTTTTGCCCCAGAGTGAATGCTTATGGGTGAATGATGAAATCCTTGAAAGCAGAACTTTCAAGTGGAAATTATGAGACAGTGAGAGCTATCATAGCATCTCCAAATATGTATCATTTTGTGATGTGTGTGTATGTTGGTATTTCCTTAGTGCCCAGAATGACTAGTTGTTATGCCCAAAATAGCCTTTGTACTTTAGTCATTTCTTTTTCTCGACGGTCACACTGAGCCTTTGCAGTCAAAATTTCCTAGCCAGTCATGCAATCAAGAACAGATCGACTGTGTTCGTGCTGCCAAAGACAGCTTGTACCACAAAAGGCTCTTCAGCTTAGCCACTTCTCACAGCTTCTGAAGAACAGCTTCATAAAGGAGGCTTTAGGTAGTTGTCCACACTTTTCAGTAATCTGACCTGCCCTTTCCTGAAAGCTGACTGGGGAGAGGTTATCTCATTGCCTTTGGTGATGCAGGGGGAGATCTCCAAAGAAGCTGAGATTTCTCATCACCCATCATTACTTTCCCAGGTGGGCTGTACAGACCTCACTCCACATCCAAAACAAGCAACCCACCAAACCCTGAAGTGACAACTCCTGCTTCTCCATGATGCTCTGGCCAAAAGTGATGCTTTGGTCCTTTTTCTTTTCTTTTCTTTTCTTTTCTTTTCTTTTCTTTTCTTTTCTTTTCTTTTCTTTTCTTTTCTTTTCTTTTCTTTTCTTTTTTTCCTCTCCTCTCCTCTCCTCTCTTCTCTTCTTTTTTTCCCTGGGCTTGCTTCCCCCGTATGCAAGGCTGGGAAGACTGGTGGAGAGGCTTCAACAGAGACATGGGGCATGGGTCCAGTCTCTTGAAAGCTGTTGATTTCCTTCAGGGAGCCGGGGAGGAAATCGGCGTGTGCTCCGGGAGTGCCCCGGGGGGAGCCAGGCAGGCAGCACCGTGCCCACCTGCATCGACCTACCCTCTCTGGGGCAGAGCGAAGGGGGACTGGAGCTGCTGACAAAACCAACTTTGTTTCTCTCTGCCTTTCTTTTGGTGACAGTAGATGCACAGGAATTAGTCAGTCGGCCAGCCAAAGGCTAGTGCTGCCCGGCTTTACTGGTGGGAGCTCTTGCCCCAATCAATACAGCTCCCTGCAGGAGAAAAGAGCAGTTTGCTAATTATTAGACTTTCCACAAACATTATTTATTTGCCTTGAAACAAAACATGTTCCATTCACAATCCCAAACGGCTTGTGGTTTTTTGGTTTTTGTTTTTTGTTTTTAAAGAAAATAATAAAACCCAAAATGGGTATTATTCCTATTTGGAAGTGAGTGGCTCTAGAAGTCACCTTTCAAACAAAGGAAACACTGGCTTGTTATACAGAATTAACTGGAAAAAGTTACTGATAGTCCAGGCGGCCGTTCAGGGGTGGGTGGTATTTAAATATAGCAATAGCCATAACTATCATGACTTCTAAAATTAAAAAGAAAAACGAGCACAAACAAAAATTTACGTGTCAGTGAAATTAATTCACTGGAAAGTAAGGATAATCCATGCTCATAAAAAGCAGAAAATAACTTCACGCAGTTGACAGTTTTATTATAGGAACATAGGAAAATGGTGACAGAAAATGATATTTTGATGCCGATTGTTTTATTTGTGCCTCTTTCTGCATGTTTTCTTTTCACAGGTCTGAGCTTTTAATACACCCTGACTGTCAGGTAATAAGCAAATGGAATGGTGTGAATTAATTATCTCTTTCATTTAAATGTACATTTTAATTAAGTTTATTGGTGGGAGAATTGACATCTTGAAAAGTTCTTTACATTTAAGAGATGTTAAAATAACAAAATCACTGAAGCTTAAAGAACATCAAGTAGGAATGGCATTTGTTTTCCTTAACTGACTGGGAGACCAAAAACGCTTATCCCGTTGACTTTTAAAAGACCTAAAAAATAAAAGAAATTAAAGTAATTAGAGAACTCGACTAATTAGAAATGTAATTTTGTTAAGCACTGAATCTAATTAAAAACAAAAAAAACAAAGTGGTAGCTATAATTAAAACTATATTCCCCATGGGGGAATTACAGTTTTCTATACCTAAAAGAAGAAAACTTTTAAAGAAGATTAAAAACAAGGCATAGTTTATTATTTTTGAGGGTGGAAAGAGACTTGGTCACTGATTTCTATTTTATTTTTATTTAGTTTTAAATAGAACCCTGTAAATATTTTTCACACCTATAGCTCAACTGGTAACATGGAGGTACTTGCTGGCTTTACGAAAGATCACAAAGATTGACTTTTCCTCTGGCACAGCTTCATCATTAGTAAAAACAAACCAAACCAAAACATACAAAAAAACAAAAAAAAAGCCATTATTTCACCAGGTTGGGTTTGGTAAGTGCCTGTTGTGTATCACAGCAGAGAGAGGGAAGGGGTCAAAGTTTAAATTGAGCTGGCTGCTTTGTGGGGTCTACATTTGAATTCTGCACACAGGGCTTGATCCATCCTTTCCTTGTATGCCCTTCACTCCTCCTGGAGAGGAGAGGAGAGGAGAGGAGAGGAGAGGAGAGGTCTAAGTCCAGGGTAAAGCAGCACTCCTTGTCACAGTGGGAATTTGCCAGAGGAGAAAATGTGATGCTGGGGGATGGGGTGGGTGGGAAGCTGTTCGGAAGGGAAACAAAATTGGAGGGAAATGAGTTCTAGCAATTTCAAAGTTGAGTGTCTTAAGCTATAATAAATAAAATACGCTTTCTCCACTTACAGAGAAAAAAAACAGCAATGCAGTGGATAGCAGAGGAGCTATGGAAATAATGATTAAATCTTTAACAGGAGAGGAGAATACAACAAAGCCTCCAAAGATTCTTTCAAGAGTAGCTCAAAAGGCAGTGGCAGACACAAGTGCAGCATCTTTCCTCCATGTGCTTTGTGTTCCACTCCCAGGATCTGGGTTTCCTGAGTTTCTCATTTTGAGCCACTGGGGGCCAAAGGGAGGGTGTGGGGCAGGGGAGGCAGCAGGGCGGCTGCTGCAGGCTGCCCAACCAGTGCCAGCTTCAGGCTGTGGTGACAGCCCTCCATGCTGACATTGGTGGAGTCATGTGGGGCCCCAGCCACATGGCCAAGAGGTAAATTAAAGCAGCTGCTCCTCAGGAGGGATCTGCCCAACTGGCACCCGCCTGCCACATGCCTGCTTCTTGCAAAAGCCATTTTCAGCCACAACAGAGGAAGGTGAATAAAAGACTCGTGGGCTTGAGACAGAACACCATATTCTGGTCCAGATCTCTAGAAGCATTTACTCGTTCTCAGTTGACAAGAGACACAGACTGAGTTGGGATTGTTCAGCCTGGAGAAGAGAAGGCTCTGGGGAGATCTTATAGTGGCTTTCCAGTACCTGAAGGGAGCCTACAGGAGAGATGAGGAGGGACTCTTTACCAGGCAATAGAGTGATAGGAAGAGGGGTGATGGTTTTAAACTGAAAGAGGGGAAATTTAGATGGGACATTAGGAAGAAATTCTTTACTGTGGGCATTGTGAGACACTGGAACAGGTTGCCCAGGGAAGTTGTGGATGCCCCATCCCTGGAAGTGTTCAAGGCCAGGCTGGATGAGGCTTTGAGCAACCTGGTCTAGTGGGAGGTGACCCAGCCCCTGGCAGGAAGGTTGGAATTCAATAATCTTTAAGGTCCCTTCCAACCCAAACCATTCTCTAATTCTATAGAGAGAGCTGATCTTGGTTGGCATCCAGGACTCTGTCCACCCTGCAGTGAGGAAGACAAAGTCTTTCCCTGGGGGCTCCTGATCTTGACTAGGCTGGAGGCAAGTGTAAAGCCCATCAGAGTAAGGAAGGGACTGGACATCGTTCTCCCAGCCTGGGTAAATGATCAAATCACTATGTTAACCATAACGGGGCAGCGTATTGGCGCCACGGCTTCGTAACCAACCTCCTGGAGCAGAGCTCAAGCCCCGGGTGAAGAGAAGCCCTCTGTGTCTTTCTAGAGAAAGATCAAGGGGAGAGCAGCATCCCTGGGGTGACAGAGCGCTGGGCAGGGGGAGCTCCCTGATGGGCTGTTGGGATGTGTGGGATCCCTGGGGTGGCAACAGGAAGCAGAGGCAGCAGAAGGTACTGGAGTCGAGACCTGTATTGCATTGCACTCTAGATTCAGGAGCTTAAAAATGAAGCACTGCATCAGGCAACTCTTGAGTGCCTGAGTGCCTTTTTCTTTTTTCTTTTTTTTTTTGATTTGGATCCACGTATGTAATTTTTAAAAGGCTTTTGAAGTAGACTCATTCCTGTTTGAATCAATGTATTTCTAGACAAACTTTTTTGCTTTGTATCCATGGTGAAAAACGATTAAAGTCATGTTATTTAGTTGTGGTTATATATAGGACTGATCACAATTACTGAAACTGAACGTGACCTAAAGCTGGTTGAAGTTGCCCCTGCAATTAAAACTTCAGCTTCTCGTTTAATCAGTTGCTGTTTATTTTACTGATAATGATGTCTTGGTATCAGCAGAAAGAATACAACTCTTGTTTCTATTTTTGTAAGACAAATACCTGCTTCATCTCAGCTATGGGGCAGCAAAGTAGCTGGTTTGCAACCCTCTTGACAGCACAGACAGTATCTTCTGTATCCAGCGTTGTTTGAGCACAAAAATTAAACTGGTTGACTTAGTAAATAGGGTGTGTGGGAGGGTTTTAGTAATTTATATTTGTGGTAAAGTGGAGTTGGAGACTCGGTGCTTTGGATGTAGGGTGGAGTCACTCAGAAGTTAAGGCAAAGGTTCTTCCCTCCTACTTCTGAGCTTCACATATCTCGAGCTGTTCCCTAACTAGGGCTGGGACCTCAGGTGTGTTTTCTTGTCCCTGAAACCAATTATCACAGAATCACGGAACTGTCAGAGTTGGAAGGGACTTCTAGAGATCACCTAGTCCAACTCTCCTGCTAAAGCAGGATTGCCTAGAGCACATCACTCGGGACTGCATCCAGGTGGGTCTTGAAGGTCTCCAGAGAAGGGGACTCCACAACCTCCCTGGGCAGCCTGTTCCAGGGCTCTGTCACCCTCACCATAAAGAAATTTTTCCTCATATTCAAATAGAACTTCCTATGTTGCAGCTTGTGCCCGTTGCTCCTCATTCTGTCTCTGGGAGCCACTGAAAAGAGTCTGGCTCCATCCTCCTTCAACCCACCCTTCAGATACTTATAAGCATTAAAAAGGTCTCAGCCTTCTCTTCTCCAGGCTAAAGAGTCCCAGCTCTCTCAAGCCTTTCCTCATAAGGGAGATGCTCCAATCCTTTAGTCATCTTTGTTGCCCTATGCTGGACTCTCTCCAGTAGTTCCCTGTCTCTCTTGAACTGGGGAGCCCAGAACGGGATGCAGTATTCCAGGTGTGGTCTGGTATGATTATACATTAATTTACTTAGGTTTTCATTACTTGTCATGTATCTGTTGTGTACAGGTAAGCAATGTACTTGTACCTGTCAGCTTTAATATTGTCATGTGTTAGAATTTGGATTTGTAATGGCTGAAATGGTTCCTCTTTTAGTAAACACAGTGGCAGTTGTAATGTTTTTAGCTTGAGGAAATCCCCCCAAAAATTATGTTGCAGATTATCTTACGCATATGCACATGCACACATTTAAAGCAATGGAGGTCAATGTCTAGTCACTCACAGGGGAAACTGAAAGACTGCGTTTGAGTTGCAGTCATTGCCTTTACTAGAGATGGAGAGGGAGAAGGAGATGTAGGCTCTTGTAGGGCTCCATTAGAAATCTGCAGATATTGTACCTTGGACACCTATGGACTCTATTCTCATTCTTCCTGGTCTTACAATTTTTAAGTCCAATTTGGTGATCTCAACCTAGACCTGAAATTAAATCAAATGAATCCGCAAAGTTTCAGTACTCTGTCTAAGGTTTTAAGACCTCTTGCTTTTCCTTATTTTAAATGCTTCATAGAGATCTGTGTCACGGACCCCACCTTGGACAGGCAGGCAGCTGACATGTAGGGAGAGGCCGTGTTGAGGCTGAATTCACTCTGCAAAGCAGTGGTAGCACTTGTGAGCAGGATCTCTGCCTTCCTAAAGCCTGGTCTGGAGCACGTGAGCTGGTAGAACACTATCCAGTCCTCAGCTTCTGGCACCTGTGGCTGTGCTGATGTGTATTTACCCCTCAGGTTTGCCAGTACAGCCATGCAACAGCCCCATGTTGTCCTGTCTTTATTGAGACTATCTTATTTTTAGCAGTTTGCAGTCTTCTTTGTGGGGCATGGCAAATTGTTTAACCTTTTCCTGCTCCATTTTCCTTATCTACCAAGCTAGGATAACACTCTCCTCCAAGGACTGTAAGAGACTAAACTCATTAGCAATGGCAGAGTGCTCTGAGATATGTGGGTGGCAAGTTCTGTCTTAAGTCCAAAGCATATTTAAAATTGAAGAAACGTTTGATTCCATCTCCAGCTGTTTGCTGTGGCTTCTCTGGCTCATAAAAAATGTTGCCTTAAAGGCTTTAAAAGCTGATGCCTGTGGCCCTTGCTTTTTTTCACCCATTTCCTTTCTTCGTTGCATATCTCATGGTTATGCCTTTTCCTTAAGCAGCTTTCCTCTAGCAAAACACAGCTTTCTCTTTCACTTCTTTACACGTGAAGAGAGAGTGTCTTTCATTTGCTTGCCTATGAGTTTTCTCCAGGTTTTTTTTGTTTTTTTCTAGCTTTAATATAACAGTCTTAAATCTAATAGATGCCTTTTATTAAGCTGTTATTACATTTTTGTGTTTTGCTGTAATCCTGAAGGGGTTACAAAAGACATTTCAAGTACAATGAAAATGCAGAAGGATTCAACAGTTTCATTTACCTTCCTAAAAAATGATGACATATAACATGCATACTATTTTCCATAATGTTTGTTACTTAATAAATAAATAAATAAATAAATAAATTACTTTTTAAAGAAGATGAAGTAAAAAAGAATAAAATCACAAAGCTTATAGAGCATAAGCTTTCCTTTTATTTTAGTAAGCACACTTACCAGAAGAGCTCAATCTATTCGTAATTACTCAACACTACAGAATCTCTCCTTGGGCAGAAGATTAGATAATAAAGTGTCTACAACAAGCACCAATCTTCACAAGGGCCAGAGGAACAGCACCTAAGATATCAGTAAGAGCAAAAATTCTACTTGAAAAAAAATACACCGGTGTTTCTATTTACTAACTTATCAGTTTTGCTTAAATTAAGTATGACTGAAGTATGCCTTACCCTTTTCCTCAATTAACTTTCATTCATTCACAAATTCATTGGGCCTCACCCTGGAATGAGACCCTTCATTCTTCAAAGGGCCGGGGTGACCTGCTACAGTTTCCAGCTAATCAGAGAAACAAAAAAAGGCTGAGATTAAACCCCAAGGAAGCCAGGCTATCTTGGAATTCACTTGCAAGAATAAACATTGTCACTTACAACAAGCAGATCTGCAGATATTTAACAAACCCCAGGGTGCTCTATACAGTGAAGATTTCCACATTTGATTGCCATCATCTCCACCAGAGGAGTTTTTCTTAGGTCTTTATCTAATCAAGAAGTTAGCTGGTGTGTTAGACAAAAGAAACTTTCAGCACACTTAGAAGAGTTGAGACAACCCTCTATGTCCCTCTCCATTGCAGTCAGCTCCGATATTGTGATTTATAAAAATCACATTAAAATCACAATTAAAACAAAAATACAGAATTGCTAATCATAATCTCTGTGTGTGATGGGTCAATTTATGTGTGATCTTTATCTTTTACAAGAAAAAAAGAAAGACACTTAAAATTTCTTGTGGTTAATGCTACTGTTTCTGAACAAGCCTTGTATATCCTTCTGCAGAAAATGTTGTTTCAGATGTCTTTTCACTGGCAAGAGAGGGGTTTGTGCACTGACTGAATGCTTGGAGCTAAATTGTTATCAGCATTACAGATATCCTTAGAAAATAAAAACATGGCTCTGGAGTCAAAAAGTTAGTAAGATTTAAGAGCAAAATCTTTGATCTTCTGGGCTGCTGGGATGTTCTTGTGCTGCTTGATTATGGGTTTCATTTTATGCAGCAGAATGTTCAGTTCAGTTTAGAAGCTGCAGAGCTTCTGGAAGGTGCCCATCAAAAACAGTCTGTAAAAGGGAGATCTTAAAAGAGTAAAATTATCAGCAGACAATTTTGAGCAAAGTAAACTTTCTAATATAGTGTTTCATGTTGCATGCCTTTGAAAGTTGCTCCTGATGTATTCACCTCAGACATGCAAGGAATGAATGGTAAATATCTTCTCATAATGATTGTGCTCATACAAGGAAGGAGAAAAAGGAGCAGGAAACTTGAAACAAAATGTGCAGACCATGCACGACACATGTTCTGAAGAATGAAAAAAGGACAAAAGGAGCGGTCCGAACAGTGGGTTTTGTGCCAGAATCATCACAACACACCTAAACTGTGTGCATCTCCAGCCATTACTTTGACTCCCTTTAACGGCGAAACATTTCTCTCTATTGCCTTTACTGTATTTTGGGGAAGTAATGGAAAATGGATTCTTCAGCAGATTGAAAGACAGAGATGGGGAAAATGGACAAGCTTCCTTAGACAGAAAGGTTTGTGCGTCCTAAGATGTGATTGCTTGTATAATTGTGCAGTAGTTTTTAGTTTAAGACTGTGCCTTTACTGGACAAAAGCCTCTATCTATCTATCTATCTATGTATTCTACCTACCTACCCACTTACCCACCTACCTATGTATAATATTGTGGTAGCAGAAAGTAAGCAATGTTCTTGCAGGTTCTGTAGGATAAGACGGTATCTTTTGGCGGGTTTAAGACCAATCAATATAGCTAAAAAAAGAGGTTGGGAGAGGGATACAAAGAGTCTCCTTTGAGTCAGATGTCTGCTGGAAGTGGCGTGAGCCCTCCCAACAGCCGCTGTGTGCAGTGGGTTGCCTAAACTCTCCTGCAAGTCCTTCCTCTGGCAGGACTAGGGAGTGCTGAACAGATGGTGGGAAGTGTGAAGCAGCCAGAGATGGTGGATTCTTTGGTCAGCACAATTGGATCTGAAAGCAGATGTCTGCCTACCACCTTGGCTGCGTTGAGAAAATGAAAAATACAGCAACCCTGGGACTGGGGCAGATTACTTAACCTTCCATTTTAGCACAGCTTGGGTAGACGCAATGAAATTTGAAATGGTGCTCTGATGGTGAGCTTTGTTCCTCAAAACACAACACAAGCAGGCTACGAAAGCAAAGTAAAAGAGCTTCTTGTACGCTCTTGCTCCCCAGAACAACAGCGGAGGGCTGGATCTCACATGCAGGTCTAACTCAGCTCCCACTAGTCTAATAGTCTATAGGCTGTAGTAGTAGCAGTAAAAAGCCTCAGGGGAACAAATAAGGACTACTGTGCTGAGTAAGAGTTTGCACAGGTTGCACATTTTTCACAGAATATGTCCACATTTGGGAGGAAGATTAGCAGGCTGGCTGCCTCAATGCAAGCAGAAAACATGTTTCAGACTGCACATTTTCACGGCTGACTTGCAAACCGGTTTCAAGAGTGCACGAGCACAGACATATTAAAACCGCTATTGTTTGAGCCCTTTATCCTTTCTTGTTTAAAATTTTATGAAAGACTTAAAATTGCTTTCCTTTGATTTTCATTTAACCGAGTTACTCTGTACGTCTCCATACAGGTTGCAGAAAACAGGATTTTATGAGCAGTTCAAACTACGCATGAAGAGTCTGTTAACAAATACGTTGTGCCAAATTCTTAGACACACAGGACCACTGCAGTAAAAACAAAAGGATTGCATGGGTGGGAATAGGAATAGCTTTTGCAAGGAATGTGGATTCCCAAAGGAAGTGGTAGCTTTCATAAACTCTTGAAAACCTGTTTTCCATACCCGCCACTCTCACCACCTTCTTCTTATAAACTGGGCCGTTCAAGTAAAACCTGTAGATTCCTGGCCCACTGTGTCGTGCTATTATGGCTGAACAAGTGGGGTGAAAAACAGGCATGTGAAATTTTCACAGCACAGAACACACCAACACAAAGCCTTGCCTCGGTTTCAGATTTCTTTACCAATCCAAAACCCAGACAAGCTTCATTGAAAGGTTTGTTAAGGTTCATGAACCGCAGGATGAGTTTGGGGGCATGCCAAAAAAAAGAAAGGCCTGGAAGAACGAGCAGAAACTGGGAGCGGATCTACTTTGGGCTCTGCCATGGCCTGGCTGTGGGTCTTGGGCAGATTGTCCTCCTTCCCTCCTGTTTCTCACATGGCACTGCATGAGTAACGCTGCTGAACTCCCTGTGTCTCAGGAGCATTGGGAGGCTGAACGGCTGAGAAGCCCTTTCAATAAGTGGAGCGTTATACTAGGAC
Organism: Thinocorus orbignyianus; assembly: GCA_013400375.1. Taxonomy (NCBI): domain Eukaryota; kingdom Metazoa; phylum Chordata; class Aves; order Ciconiiformes; family Thinocoridae; genus Thinocorus; species Thinocorus orbignyianus. The sequence continues at coordinate 569,464 of VXBW01004069.1, read as the reverse complement.
TAGAGTGGGCTATAGAGACCTCCCAGTAGAGCCGTAGCAGCAAAGCTCCAGCAGAGACCCAGATGGAGAATCGTTTTCCTGGTTTGCGGAAGTCGTCCTGAGGACAATACATGTCATTTTCCTGAATATAATTTCTTTTACTTCTAATGTTCTCATAGATATGGCCAGGATACCTGTAGCCGCTATTCCATTTCCCCTAAGGCAAAACAAATAATTGTAAAACACAGTTTCCTGAGTTAGTAATTGCAGTTTACTGTCCTTCAATTGGAAAGAAAGAGCTTTGGATTCATGAGGAGAAGTAGGCAGAGGGGACAACTCTGCTCCTGTGCTCATGGGCAGACCCACGTGTGTAGGTGCATGGAGGGAGGTTCCTATCATTCATGCTACAGCTCTCTACAAATAACCATGGAGTCACCAACTGGAATTAGTCTGTTAGGAAAATTCTGATCCTGGCTTCAGTTTTATTAGGGTCATTTAACTTTTTAGAGATTCCTTTACCAAGCTTGTAAGAAAAGGTGCTGAAAAAGAAAGAGAAACAAAACGGCAAACATGAAAACCACAGTGAATACTTCAGAATAAAAAGACAGTCCAAATACTGATGTTTTATTTCAGGTAAAATTCTGCTACTCTGCATCACAGCTCCCTGATTTCATGTAAAACAGGGTGGCATAAAAGGAGACAGTAATCACTCCACTGACTTCAGAGAATGCTTTGTTTTAAAGCTGAGTAAATACACTAATCTGTTTGCTAATCTATACTGTTGTTTGGAGAAATGCAACTATTTAAAGATATGAGATTCTGTGTTAAAAGCATTCAGGTGTGTTACAAGTAATTATATATAATAAGGTGTTCCCCTATGGCTCTGTATTTAATCCAGTGCCTTATTTTGCTGTTTAAATTCCATGATTGCCTTTAAGAGGAGCCATGTGGTTTTTGACCATGTTATTAGAAGTGTTTAACATATCTTGTTGTTTTGTCTATAAGCTTCATTTAAATATTACAAGTCTGCAAAGCCCTACCCACAAATTCCTCAATACCAGGGGGAAGAGAGCTTTTTCTTGTCTGTAAAATAGTTTTATTGGGTATTAAGATTACTTGCTGCAACCACATTCATTGTCGGGTGATGAAATCAGAGGCTTTGTGACAATCCCGTAAGATACACAGTGGAGTGTCCAAATATTGATTACACTGAGCAGTTTTGGGCAAATTTCATTTTGCAGCAGCCACAGCAAGTGGTGTCCAATACATTCAAGAAAGGATTTTCTGCTGTGTATGTCTAGACATACGGTCTAGAGACGGTAGAGAAATACTGGATATAGTATTTGCAGCCACGCCGTAGGAAGCAGGGAGGTCTCTATTATCTTTACTTTATATGGGATGAAGCGAGTCTGCTGCAAGTTAAGGTTGTTGAACTAGAGTACACATTGTTCTGATACAGGGCTATGTAACATAAAAAATTATATTTAAAAATGCATTTAGGGCAACAAAAATGATCAGAGGGATGGAGCATCTCTCCTTTGAGCACAGTTTGAGAGATTTGGGGTTTTGGAGAAGGCTCTGGGGAGCCCTTATTGCAGCTTTTAGTATTTAAAGGGGGCCTACAGGAAAGATCGGGAAAGATGGGGGAAACTTTTTAGCAGGGCCGGTTGCGATAGGACAAAGGGTGGTGGATTTAAACTGAAAGAGAGCAGATTTAGACTAGATACAAGGAAGAATTTCTTTATGATGAAGGTAGTGAAACACTGGAACAGGTTGCCCAGAGAGGTAGTAGGTGCTCCATCCCTGGAAACTTTCAAGTTCTGGTTGGACAGGGCTCTGAGCAACCTGATCTAGCTGAAGATCTCCCTGCTCATTGCAGGGGAGGTTGGACTAGATCACCTTTAAACGTCCCTTGCAACCCACACTATCCTGTAACTCTATATCAGTCCAAGTGAGGGGTACCTCCAGGGTTTTTTTATACATTTGTGTGCTTCTCAGCGTTTCATTTCAAAATGCGTGAGCAGAGCTAGAAGGTGTACATGAAAGGACTTATTTTCATGGGAACTAGACATGGTCTAGGCCAATGAATTCATTCTGCCTAAGATAAGAAAGATCACGTGAGAAATCACAGGAAGATGTAAAGTTCATCGACTGAACTTGTCCTCCTCACTAGAAGCTTCAGACACCATCTTGATGTTACTGGCTCACGTACTTGTGCAAGCATACACACCTGCACACACACAGACAAACACACCCCTGTGGATTCTGCAGAAAAAAAAAGATATTGTTATTGTAATTTTCAGGTCTAAATACTGGGACAAAAATAAGCATTAAGGCTACAATGCATGTGCAGGCTGGTTTCCAAAATTGAGAGGTTTGCTATGAACAGACCCATCAGACGCTATAGCTTCACCCTACAATTTTATCATTTCTTTGTTCTTATCACATCTAAATATCTTGTAAACCCAATGAAACCTAAACATATTATTACTTCTAATACCAATATGATACCAGTTAGGAATAAGTTGCTGTTTATGCCACCTTACATTTCAGAATAGTTGATATACACTGATTAAATATGACAGCCTATGCAAAACTTGTCAGCTCAAATTAGGTACCTTACTATATTGTTTATTGAAAATTTTTTAGAAATGTAATACATTACATCATACTTCTTTATCACTTTCTGAAAATACAAGTGCATTTTCCAAATTAATACGTTTTGTCGCACAATAAATTTATTAGGAAGATGAGTGTTGCAGATTTATCCCCTATGTAGTGATAAGGAAACTGAGATAGAGGCCTAGATCTTTGCTGTTGTAATTCTTCTCTTGCATTCTAAGATCTACCATAGAACAATAAATGTCATGCATTTATTCGCTGCACTGCTTTAAACAACATATTTAATGAATTAGCCAGTCTATTATTATGACAAATAGTCACTGTATGTTATTGGAAGGATGGAGCATCAGATTACTCTCTTGTATCCAGTATCCTAAACACTGTAGTCTCATTTAGGAATGCACTGGTTCTGGAGGATGATTGCAGTGATTCCTAAAAGGACATACATGGAAGAATCTTATTAGTAGCTGATTACTTATAAACTTGATACTTATTAATCAGCTGAGTGTGTTCTCTTAAGACCTGTGGAAATCTTCTAGGACTGTGACATGGCTGTGACCCGTAGAAGATGTAAAACCCCATCCTGTGTCTTGTGTCATGGGTTGTCCGAGTGCAATAATCACCTTAAACACGCACTTAACCTCCTCACAGCATCCACCTCACTGTCACTGGCATCTGTGTGTCTCCCCAAGAGCTCCTGAAGAAGAGACCAGCAGAAAGGCAGGATTACGTGACTGCCACTGCTAATGATTGCTTTCCAAATAAGTCTGTGGTCATTGACTGGGCAAGGCTGGAAAACTTCCAGCACGGTTGTTTAGACTACTTGACTGGGTGATATATAGGGACTTCTTTTTACAGTGCTGTTAGTGTCTTCATACTAATGTGGAATAGGATTCAATAAAAATGCCTTTCTTGGGGAGGGGGGGAGCTGGTATTTCATTTTACCTGGAAGAAACATTAAAGTGTTTCAATCTGACTTACTGGCAACTAAAACTGGCTGGGGGCAGGGGGGCTAGGCTCGTCCCTGGAGTGGGGTGGCAAGCTCCCAGGGGAGGCAGGGGGTAGCCTGCGGCCAACCCTCACCTTCCCAGCATCTTGTTTATGTCTCCAGGAGCTTCCCAGACATTAGCCGGTAGACCTCACACTGCAGCCAGGGGGTCACTTCAGGAACAAGGTGTAACCTCCCCCGGGATCAACCTCTGCCTGGCACAGCACCTCACCTCAGGACAGGACTCGGGACCCCCAAGGTTCATCCCCCAAGTCCTGCACTGCCTCCAAGGGTCAGTCCCGGTCCCCTTCTAGCTGCCCGCCACACTGAGCTACCGGGGCGCTGGGTCCCCGAGGGGGTCGTCTGCGATGTGAGAGGATGATTTTGGGCTAAGAAACCAGTTAACCCCCCTTTCTGGAGCTGAAACCAGCAGAAATCGTGCTGGTTTGCTCTGCCATCCCGGCCACCTTTGAGTGGGTGTTCCAGCCCAGTGCGCGGTGGGGGCAAACCAGTAACAGCAGGATGTTTTACTGGAAAGTGAGGAATGTCGTTTTAAAAGCACTATTTCAAGTTCACTCTCCGTCACAGGTCTGAGCCTGCAGGTCCTACCCACTTCGGTTCCAGTTTTGTTGAAGAAAGGCTGCAATGAGGCAGAAAGGACTTGAGAGAAAACGTCTGTTGCGGAGTGTGGGAGTACATACGGACCAGGAAAAGGAGAGGTTACATTTGATCCTACATATGTTTATATGTGCACAAATAAGGCATGCTGGTGACATGGATTTCCTATATTTTCCCTGTATAAACAAAAATGTAAAATAAATGCACACAAATACACACAAAAAAAGGGTGTATGGAGAGAACCTGCTATGCTGAGCTTCTTGTCATGTAACTGTAACACAAATATTAAAAACCAGCCATAAACCTCCTCTATCCTTTAATAAACACAACAGATTTAAACAAATAGATCAACTGAGAAGCTTATAAAACGCAAGATAAAATTTTGAGGAAAAAAAGTTTGTGAAAGTTATCAACAGTGTAACAAATTCTCCACACATGCGGAAAGGTTTGCAAGACCTTGAATGTCATAAAGTTGCCCCATTTCCTAATTTGCTTGTTTTTATCTCTGTCACAAAAATGCTGTCTTAAAGCTGTTCTGCAAAGACTGTCATAACTTGTGACAACAAGGGTTTTTTAAACTTGTATGGTGTTTGGTGGCACCAAATGATTTCTGGAGAAGCCCGCTGTGCTTTGCAAACAAGCAAATATAGTAGCGGCAAATTTATATATCTATTTGTGTTTCAGTAGAAAGAATGCTTCCCTCTTCATCAAGTCTTTGCTGGAGGAGTTGAGTTCACTGTATCAAGAGATTTGTAGAATTTGTAGAATTCTGGATTAATCTTATCGGGAGAGTACACCCGGTCTCCCCCTTCTTTCTTTGTACTCCCAACTGTTCTCTTAACTTCTTTGCCTCACAGCTGCAGCGCTAATAATTTATCACCTCCCTTGTACTGGTTTGAGCTGAGTCTTCTTCAAAGCCAAAGGAGTGAGCTGTCGGATGGCACACGGTACAGGCGGCACACTAACAAGGGGGATGTGAGTGAGCTTCAACTTCCCTTTGGTCATGAGTTCATGAGCCTTGTAAAGCTGCTGGGCAGGGTAACCAGATAAAGGGGAGATTAAAAAAAAGAAAAATAACATTTGAGATGGGGCCAGATCATCTTTGATCTAAGGCAAATTTGTGCTGCTCTGTTACTCAAAGCTTGCACCGAAACAGACCTAGCTGGTGCAGGGGAAAGGGTGGAGGAGTTGTGGGAGCAGTGCTGGGAGGCGGAGGCATGTTACTTGCTGCCGTCTCGGTGCAAGTGTCCTGATGAAAGGGATAAGTTTGAAGGCATTTTGGCATCTCCATGGTCCAGGTGTGGAAGCAGCCCCTTGGAAATACCAAGTGTTGGCACTAATGGCTCTAAGCTGCTTCAGTGTGTACTAGAAGACTGTTGAGCAGCGCATGGGTCAGCAGCGGGGGGACAGAAAGGTGGTTGGGCTGTACTCTCGGCTTGTAAGTGAAAGCAAAGATTGGGGCCAAACTATGTTATCAGACAAATATACAAACTGCATTAACTCACATCTGGAAGTAGCAGCCAGCCAAATATATTTGGTATCAAACATTTGGAATGGGATAATTTCCTCTGAGCCTCCATGACCCAGGCTACTAGTGATAACACAAAATTCACTGTATGTGAGCTAAAAGTTATTTCAGTGNCCCCTCCCCTTCTGTGCTCCTGCCTGGCTTGATAGGAAGGACAGTCAGTGCTAAACCAAGCTTCCTTGTTCCCATTTGTTTTGCTCTTCACCTTAATGTTTACCTTTCCTTTCTCTTTTCATCTCTTTCAAAGGCTGAACAATGTCATGAATGCAAAGACACTCAGTCTCTCGGCCACTGGTGAGAAGACGTCAACACCTTTCCACATGGTTTTGTAGCCAGGCAAGACTCTAAGGTAAGAAACTCACCTTAGGGGAACAAGTGACTGTGGGCATAAACATGATGCCCTCTTAGACCCACTGTGGCATCTACACATCGACACAGGGCTTGCAACTGTGGCAGAGAACTTAAACCAGACCCATGTCTTTGCAGAATCACAGCTAGAGACTAGGAAAGACATCTTAGGGATCTAAAACATCACCAGATGCCATAGGAAGGCAAGCTCCGAGCTTGCTTGTTTACCCCCATGCTGGCATAAATTGGAGTAACTGCACTGCCTTCACAGAAAATTTGGGTCCCTGTTAGTTTTGTTCTGCTTTTTAAATAATTTTACCAAATTAAACAAGACCCAAGTTCAGTGCCAAATCAGCTGAGCCCATCATACATTTTCCACTGAAGCTGGCTGATTATGGGAAGGTTTCATTGCAATCGCAGTTTTCAATTAGACAGTGGCCGTTCTTGCGAGCATTTCCCAACTTTTCAGTAGAAATTTAGAAACATCAACGATATAAATAAAAACTTGTCCCTCTCAAACCCAGTGCTTCTCTTTGAATAGAAATTTTAAAACATGAGGCTTCACTTTGATCTGAAAAGTTGTCTTGTCTCTTTAGCTATTTCAAAACCAAAATACCAGTTGAAATTTGCCCTGTGTGTAAAAATGCCCCACATTAATATGTTTTGTTTGCTTTTTAAAAGAAAATAATCTGTTCTGTAGCATTGTCACCACTCAAACCCAGTGGCTTACCATGGGCCTCCTCTCATCATGGTTCCCTGGTGATGTGCAAACTGCTTTGAAGCAAGGTCTGCAGACTGCTTCCAGCAGTGTAGGTGGAGATAATTTCCTAAATTCTGGTGTGAGGGTATTCACACTCTGGTTGTCAGGCATCCAGCAGTGGATTAGAAATACTTTATTGCCTTAGTGGTTGCTGTAAAATTCCCACCAGTGCCAGTATCTGCATCTTCTGGTGGGACATAAAAGCAGGGCAGGACAATAAGAGAGCGCAAGGTGAGAGGTGATGGCAAGATGCAGACTGAGATGTCTGAATGGGTGAACAGTGAGGGTGGAGGATGCAAAGTCCTGGATATGTTCTTGGTCATGGTTCGATGAGGCAGGGAAGAAGATTGTTGGATCCCAGATTGAATTTAATGATGGAGTAGCAGACAAGAAGCCATGCCTCCTCAAGCCCATATGGATGAGCTGTCACAGGACCAAGAGATGCTACTGCCAAGGATGCCCTGTCACTGCTGGTTTGTAGGTAAACTACATTTGGAAACATGGGTTTGACAATCCCTAAGTCTTTTTAACTCGAGAAGAGAAGAGAAGAGAAGAGAAGAGAAGAGAAGAGAAGAGAAGAGAAGAGAAGAGAAGAGAAGAGAAGAGAAGAGAAGAGAAGAGAAGAGAAGAGAAGAGAAGAGAAGAGAAGAGAAGAGAAACTACACTGCATTTCTCAAGGAGCCAAGTAGACGATTTATTCATCTCCTTGTACCTACCAAACAGTATGTGTCGTTAAAGACTAGGTATTTATGCCATGATTATAATTTCCTTAACAAACAATTACCACCAGAGGACACAAATAGCTTTACAAACCTTGTCCCTGGGTTAATGTGGGCAAACTGAGATGCAGAACTGTTGAGATGTGAGGTTTTCCAAGAGCTAGAAAGAAGTCAGGCACCCAGCTTTGCTTGGTTTTCCCTGGGAGCTGTGCATCTCAGCCCCCTTGGAAATTCCAGCCTAAGCGATTTGCCCCAGGGTCAGGCAGTGAGTCAGTATGTGAAGTGGGAACAGAGCCAGGCTATTCTGACTCTTTGTTTCCTATCCTAACCACCGGACTACTCACAGGATATTTGGTCATGCAAATCTCATTGCACAATATCTTGTCAGCAATGTTTTGCCATGAAAAAATTGTCATCCCTAACAGCACATGGGATGCCTTGAAGACAGAAATAGTAAACCCAAGCCGCTCTATATATTCACTACTACAGATGACACATCCCACAGTCAGATCTTATTACAATCAAATATTTGTGGTGAAAGGACTAAGATGAAATGATGCAGTCCTGATAAAATGGCCATTAAAGACCAGATGTATGCACCTGGAAAATGAGACACACTGCATTAAGGATCAGGCCACAAGTATTCTGTTTCCTATTTGGGGTCAGATCTAAAGTCAAATGAGATCACTTCTCATGCTGAGGAGACTCTTCTCAGTCGTAAAAATTCATGTGAAAAATGAAATAGCACAAACCAGGTATTCATATAAGTTCACCTAACCCAAAATAAAATATGTTACATTTGCATATATAGATTCAGTTAGCCCTTGAAATAAATGTAGATATATATTTGTGCAGCCAGAAGGAGAGTTTTACACTATAGATAAAACTGTCCATAGTGTACTGAAATTAGTGTTACAGTCAGATATCTATTCAGATTTATATAGATACATATGTATAAACATACATATATATAGCTAAAGTATTCTTTCAGCACCTGTCCATTCAAATGCAGCACCAAAATCAGGAACTGTGATTGGGTAGCTCAAACTGCAGGTCTAGCATTATAAATTATTTTAAATTTAAAATAAGCAATATAAATTAAATGTGTCATTTTCATTCCGTGGGAAAATAAGTATCCAGAGAACTAGTTAATAATACAATACAGTTCTCTTCTTGCTCCAGCAGTAAATAAATACAACTGGAATTTAGAAAACATTTCCCTTGGTATTCTATACAAAGTCTAAACTTGCTGGAAGCTCTGCAGTGGGATGTCCATTAACTGAGTATATAATCTATCACCTTTCCATTACAGTGTCTTTAGTGGGAACACAAGACCAAGAAAAACACCATTTTGTCTTATAAATGTCCCCAGTCTCCCTCAGAAGCAGATTACACTGAGCTACAACAGACTCTCTAGACGGGGAAAATGTTCCTCATTTCCGCGTGCCCATAGCCTGTTAGCATTATTTACACCATGGGACTTCCTAGATACTTGGAGGAGTGGAGCTAAGTGCTGTGGAAACATGTCATGAAAAAATAGTACCTGCCTGCAGATAGAAGCTTTACGCTTACACTGTGCTCCTCTGTACTGCTCTGACAGTGCGGATCTGTTCCAGCTGCCATTTTCCAATACATTTGCAATGCCATGGTTAGCTCCAGGGTACACGAAAAGCTATACTATGCCTTTCAGTCATCATGTGCCACCGAAGATGGGAAAGTGGAGCAGGCAGCCAACCTTGCCTTTGCATCTAAGTGGGTAGAGGACACTGCTAGATCAGACCTTTGCATCACACTTGTGCTTACCAGAGGATTTTAACTGCTTCATTACCAGGTGAATTGAACCCATCTCAACATCTGTCAACGTAGATTCCCCCCTCACATAATGTAGCTAAAGCCCCATGATAGAGAAGGGCAACATGCTGGGTACACGAACAACCAGCTCTGAGGAAAAAAGTTTAAGGCAAGCACTGATGCCTCAGTGTTGATTGTTACTAATATTAAAACTCAGGAAATGAGCATATTTGGACATTAGCATGGATGAAAAATGCTTCCAGGCAATTCACTGTTTCTTGGTGAGCTTGCTTCTTTACCAGGCTGCCAGCTCCATTTTGAATATGTGCTGCTTCTCATCTCCTGCCTTCTCAGCTCCCTGGGAGCCAAATTCCAGCTGGTGGTTGCACAAACCTAAGTAGAAGGAGGCTGAATGTCAAGCATTCAGGTGCAGATATCCCTGAGCAGTACCACTGAGCATGGTCATACCAGCTCTCTGTGGCCGCAGTGAGCTTTACAGCCAGCCAGCCCCAGAACTTCCTTCTCATTCCCCTTGCATTTGAATTTGAATTGTCAAAACCATTGGGAAACCTCTCAGTAACCTAGCTCCTACTGAGGAGAGGATAGTTGCCAGGAAGGTGGGCCAAGCTGGCAATGAGATTGCATGTTAGACATCTGTGGTCACTGGTCAGAGACCAGAGAGTCTGCTGAGGGTTATGCAGTGACAGGAACTGACCAACAACCATCTCCAGAGCTGAGGATGAAGCCCGATGGGGCAGTAAAGAAACACTGCCTCTCTGCTCCTGGGGGGATATATCCCAGTTTCCCACTGGAAAAGTGAGTTCAGGAGCAAGGTAGTATATTCAGGGGTTTTACTATTTTCTCCTGAGATATATCTTGTACAAAAAAAAAACAAGCTGAGAGACTCAACATCCTTCCTGTCTGTGTCAGAGTCCTTTTCCTTGTTACTAAGCATGTCCTGGAAAGACTGATCTGCAAAGAAAAGATTCATGCTTTCAGCTGGATCCTGGGAGACAGGTAGAGTTAGAAAGCAACATCTGTTTGGCAATGTCCTTTAGGATGGAAGCTCCACTGATGTGAAGGCTTTAACTGCTTTTCCTTCCCACAGGCACCCTGAGCAGGAAGAACACACAGACCTGCACCCTGATCACACCTCCTTATCTCCTAGCTTTCAGAGGAGAACTGAAGGTCCGAGGCCCTCACAGGATCTGCCAGCTGCTATACTGGCCCAGGCCTACTACAGGGGAACCTCACTTGGGAGATCTCTGTTCCTCTTAGATGAGGACTGACAAAAACTCATGAGAAAGACCAAAACCTTAAGCTGGGTGAGACTACGGGTACTTGTGTCTATCCTATCCAAGCTTGGTTATTGTAGTTACTATCTGAGTCTGGACTCAGAAGCAAATAAACCTGTTATTCTCTGTGGAGTGGTTAACATGAACCCTTGTTTTTCTGCTCTCTACCCCACCACTGGTTTGTTGTGCACTTTGCTCTCTGCTGCCAGCTTTTACTTCTGATTTTCAAAAGACTTTAAGGCTGACTTAGGACCCACTTGAGTCACCTCACCACCATGATATCACCACCCTGACTCACTCAGTTCAGCTGTATTCTATGAAGATAACACAGCTTACAATGCCTCAGATGAATCAAGTAAACAGAAAGCATTATATGAAAAGGATTGCAAATGAGATTTCAAAGATAGATTAAAGGCTGTATGACTAGTGCTTGGGCATGTGACAACATCTTCCTCTTTACAGAGCATTTTTTCTCAGAAACAGCATGATGATGATACAGGTGATTAAAATGTTTCCCAGTGCCTTGACCAGAGACACAAAAGCTCTCCTGGTAGTTTCCATGAAATACCTATATCTCATTTACTTCAGTAGCATTTCAATACCCTAGAAAAAAATTCTATAAAAACCCTAAGAAAGGCTTTGCCTCCAGTAGGAAATGGATTAATTTCATTTAACATCAGCCCGTGCTGGCTCTGGGTTTGCTGAAGGCGTGGACAAAAATAAATACACCAAACACTTATGATACACATGGCTAAAACCCAGTTGAAGGCAGGTAGGTCCAAAAAAAGTTGGCCTGCTTTCTTCTGACAAGCTGGGGCAAATCTCACCTGTGTATGCACGATTGGTTGGTAATCCAGTCCTTACTTTGGCTCCTTCATTGCGAATGACCTGTTTTCTCTTAATTTTGTCCCTCCCTGAAACCAAGGGTTTGTGTAACAGCTACACAGAACAGCTGCTTGGACTATGCATAGGCCAGTTTACATTAGCCTGGTTTTTCTTGAGAAAGTCATAGTTTAAACAAATGGTTATGTCTATTTTAATAATTTTTGTCTTCTTTTGAAGTGTTTTTTCAAACATTAGCTTTTTTTTCCTTCAAAATCAAGTTTAGCTTTACAAAGTAGTCTGCTCTGTCATGTCCCCTTTAAACACAGCTGTTACTACAATGTAAACACAAGTTTTAAAATGTAGATAAACAGCTACAAGAAAGAGGGCTTCAAGTGTTTTTAACACATGGTCAGTTCTTGCTTACTTGATTTTCTTTGGTTTAAAATTAGAATTAAAAATACACACTGTGTTTCACAGATGTCAGCCCTTCAATAATAACACTTTCATACTGCTTTGCATTCGCAACGTGATGAACAGAGAGACACCAACTAATAGTCCTCCAACTGCCCCCTGTGAAAGAAGCGAGCGTTATTTTATAGGTGGCGAAATGGAGTTACGTTGGTTAGAGTAGGAAACATTTGCAACATTTTCCTACCCTTACAAACAGCTCCACTCCTGTCAGCGATAAGAGCTGTTGGAGTCCCGTTTAGCGCTGCAATTACTGTATAGTACTTCTTTATGTAGCAGCAGCCTCTCGGAGCACAAGGCAGGGACCAGGGCTTACTCAGTGGAACTAAACAGTTGGTCCCTGTTCCAAAGGAAAAAAAAAAAAAGGCAGAAAATCAAAATTAGGGGCAAAAATTCCCAGTGTCATTATATTGGCAGATCCCGTGCTGCCACAAGAGACCAGTCAAAAATAGCCAACGATGTTTTAGAAATTAAATGACAGGGCCAAGGTCATCACCAAGGGACGCGGTGGCTGGAGTTCAGAGTGGGATTTAAAAGCTTCTCCGCTGAGACTGTAGGCACTCATCCTTTCTTGGCAACATCACCTCTCTTTAACAGAGCTATTCTCTTGCCTTTTCTGAAAATTTTGCTGTTATGTTCAGCAGCTGGCCTCACCGGGACATTACCACCCTGTTAAAAGAACGTCAGTCATGTAACGACAGAGAGCGCATGATTTTAATGTGAACACTTCTGTGAATGAGAGAAAGGGCATGGGGATCATAAATCTGAAGCCAATGTTTTCCTTTTAATGAATTGAGAATGACTTCAAACTTAGGAAGTACTAAAAGAAAGCGAAATTATGAATGAGCTCTCCCTTCATGGTTATCTCTAACAACCGAAAGTAAAGTGTATGGTATTTGTGCTGCATTTATATCAGACAAGTGGGAATGCCTACAGAGCCATTAAAAGTCTAGCATAAAATATTATACCATTCCTTTTTTCTACAAGACTGCATACTGGCTCCTCTGGATGAAGTTGCACATGTGCTTTCATCCCGAAAGCTCATTTTCAGATACTTAGAGCTATGTTAAAACATCACCTTTTTGGAATGCATGTTTCCAGGGTCGGACTGAACTGCTTCAAGCAAAATTGGATAGGCCTTTTGAGAAAAAGGAGAGTGAAATAGTATGTTTGGGGCACTATAAAAAGTACTTGTTTCGCTTTTTTAAAATTGAGAACAGTTTCTTCTTAGGAAACAGAACATCTAGTTTGCCCGGAGTGGCAGGACTCAGCGTCACATCATCCTCTGCAGGAGTTAGGTACCAAGACCCCTTTTGGGGCTGTGGTCCTCGGGGTGTAGCTTAGGTCCTCTGGGAAGATCGGCTTTGACCTGTCAGAGCTTATACCAATATGTTTGTGAGTGCACAGTAAATTTTGTCACATAATGGAGTATTGTTGCAAGAAGAAAGGTTTTTTACAGCCTTTTTTTTCCCCTCCAGTTTTTTACAGGGTTAAGACACTTCACTTTAGCCATCAAGAAAAAATAAAAAAAAATAAAAATAAAATTGGTACCTAAGTTGAGACCATCTGTGGTCAGTGGCAAGAGACAGGGCACCACTAAAGGAAGGTCTGTCGTAAGACAGTGTTTCTGTTCTGAAGTGGAGGAAGTGAATTGCTTCTTGCAGGTACCCTTGATGAAATCGGGAACTTAAATCGTTAGCTTTTAGTCAGCTAAAACTGCTGAGATAAAAACTGCTTTCATAGCAAATGCTAATCAGCAAAATAAAAATAAACTAAATTTCTTCACACGTCCTGCAGCACATCCTTTGTTATGTATGTCTACAGTGTGTAATATGGAAGGAGGGAAAAGAAGATCACTCTTTTACACAGCATGGAGCATAAATAATATCAGTTTTCTGATATTCCATGCCAGTATGTGAACCAAAGGGAAATTTCAATCCAGTAGTTACTCTGCTGCTAGTTTATTTATAGTTGAGTGCCAGAGTAAGCAGAAAAAAATACACTTGTGTTTTTAATTAGCCGATGCTTTTAAAATAACCCTGCACCTCCACTCCTGTAAGATATGCAAAGAACATGGGTTCATGAAAGGCTGTGTCAAAGGAGGGAGTACCAGAAGGAGACCTTCTTCTGCCAGGTACACTGTTTCCAGTCATTTTTTAGAGGAGACTTGCCTTACTGAGCATGAAAATTGTGCATTCTGGAGCATTGCTTGATTTATTTTCTTACATACATCTAAGAAATTCCATACCATCCACTCTCAGAGAAAGACAGGAAAGAGATGAAGGGAAAAAGGAAGGGGAAAGGACAAAAAAAAAAAAAGAAAAGAAAAGAAAAGAAAAGAAAAGAAAAGAAAAGAAAAGAAAAGAAAAGAAAAGAAAAGAAAAGAAAAGAAAAGAAAAGAAAAGAAAAGAAAAGAAAAGAAAAGAAAAGAAAAGAAAAGAAAAGAAAAGGACATATGAACAGCTGGATATTATGCCACCTGCTTATCAAGAAATATCAAAAGCAAGCTGCCCATCCATCCATATCTTTACCTTACCACAACAAAGCTTTTATTGCAAGGCCATGTGTTTTCCAGTGCTTACCCACAGCACACTTGCCTTTTTGTTCCCATATGATGGATTATTCATGGTTGAGGATGAACAAGATTGAGATTTTTATGTTACTTTCCTTTTTTTTTTCTAGGGAGCTGAATATGAGATGGACAGAGGGAATAACTTTGTGAAGAGAAGATGATGAGTTTAAAAAAAAAGCTAGTTCCTCAGTGCTCTGGTTTCAAGACTAAATTTTGTTAATTCTTTCAGAGAAGGGTCCTGTTTAAAGGAGTGAGACTACAGGTGCTTGGCACCTTCATTGGTGGGGCCACAGATCCAACCCCGAAGCGACCCTTTGCCACTTTGGACTAATGGATGCATATTGTACAGATGTTTCACTGGCTCCCAGCCCTACCACGGCCGTGATCTGACCCAGGGTCATACTTTCCATTTGTAATAGAAACACACACGTCACACATCTTCTGCACTGTCATGAAAGCAGCTCCTCCGTGCACCAGGCTACACAGACTCTGTGGTAAAAAATAAGGCAAGAAATTTCATGTGTTAAGTTATACACCAGAGGGAGTCCCATGAATGTAGTACAAACATTCTGATATTACCAAAGAAAAGTCAATTTAAAAATGACAGGACTTGAGTGCTGTGGTCTCTAGTTCACACTGGAGCTCCTCCTCTCTGCAAAAACTCATGGCCATTCGGCTTCATTTACAGTGGAGTTTTCCATGAGCAGTAAAACTCAGGAGCTGTTGAAAGTGAAATTGCTCCTTGCTATTTTTTCCAGGGTGGATTCGCATCTATTTGTTATTGAGAAAACCATGTTAAACTAATTCCATATAGGTAATATTAGATAGTAGGTTCCATCTAGGCTTGAACAAAGCAAACACAGTTCTGCCATTTGGAACTGCTTTTAACACAACATTGGAGATTTCCCAGCCACTTGGCTCTATATGAGGTGTATGATGAGGAAGAGCCCTCCTCCTTTTCCTGTTCATTCCCTACATGAACATACAGTTTTAACAGCAGCCTATTTGCTGAAATAATTCAATTTAATAATTTGTCTCCTGTTTTCATCCATTATAATTCCTTTCCTCCTGCCCCTCTGGAAAACGTTACAAATTTTATTACAGAGGAGCAGCCAGTCTCTGCCTTTTTACCTGTACTTGGGTCAGTGATGTTCAGCTACAGAAATGACATTCAGAAACGTGCCATATATTTGCCTAAGGACTTCAGGAGTTTACTTCAAGTCTAGGCTTGGAGCCATGGAGGAGACACAACATGTCAAATGCATTTCCTGATCTTTTGGCAGGTCTTCTTTCATACTTTTTTACTAGTTTTGTTTTTATTTTTTTGGTTCTGTTGTTTTTTTTTGTTTTTTTTTTCCTTTGTTTTCTTTTAATTTTTATTCTTGCAAAGCAACTAAATGGACTTTGTTTTGTCTCTTACATTTCATGAGGCTATCTATATAATAGATCCGACCATGCAGCTGATTTTTTTTTCTTCCAGTAACATAATGCAAAAAAAGGTAGTGCCCTCATTGAAGGCAACTCTGTTAATTAGAGGAAAGGCTCGTATTGTGTGAACATTTGATAACTCTGACTGTGGGCTGAGTCGCTGCTGCTCTTTGTCTGAGAAATTCAGAATCCATTAGTCTGATAGCCACTGTTCTTCTGAGGAAACTACAGCCCTTGTGGCCCTTCCTGTTTCCTTTCAACATTCTTAATGTGATAGTGGAAGAGGATATCCTAAGGTCAGACATTAAAATGTAAAGTTGTGAGGTGATGATTAAATGGGAACACAGTGAAAACTTCACTCTTCATTATTTTAATATAGTCCAGCCTGTGCTGATATAATCATTTCCAGCAGATATTTAAGGTAGTTATAGAAATGATGAAAAGAAAGACCTTTCATTTATTATCTTAATTATATTTTGTGTGTTGCTTTTTTTTTTCCTTTTTCTTTTCCCAGATACCAACAATAAATGTTCAGGTTTAATTCTTAGAAGCCCATTTTAAAAGACAGTAATACATTTTCAGCTCTGTATTGCTCTTTGATCTTTCAAAGTATAATGCCTCACAAAGTGTTATGGCAGTGACCACTTCAGCTGAGATTCATAATAATTTTCCACCATAACTCTGTTGTTCCGCGGTCTTATAAACTTCTGAAAAAAGCCCTTTTGGGCTCAAACTGTCCATTCTTGGCAATTAGTTTTAAAATTGTGGAATGATCCTTTCAGCTTTTTTTCACTTATGGGAACAGTGGAGAAAGAGAAGAAACTCTTTGCCCATCGTAAGTGATTTTCTGAACACTACTACAGCAAAACCGGCTGAAATATTAATCTTGAACTTCTTTCCATCGACTGACTGCAGTCATATTCTTTACGGAGCATTACTCTTTTATATCAAATCATACAGGCAGAACAAGTGACAGCGTCCAGGTGCATGGTGCTGGTAGATGCGATCTCCCAGCTTGCAGGAAAGTTACGGTTCAATAACAGGAGACCCCAGCAGGACTGCTCATGGGTTTAAGGAGAAACACACACTCACACACCTTCTGAAAGCAGGTTGTAGTTGAAGGGCAAACCCAAAGTAACCAAGGCAAGAGATGCCACATGAAAACAAGAGAGTAAAATAAAGCCTTCTAGCCTACCTGATGAACGGGGGGCTCTCAGGCTGTGGCAGTCTTTGCTTCTCAGTGGTGAGGGGAGGCAGGGCAGAAGAGGCATGCAGGGGGCATTGGAAAAAGTCGTATGCACCCCATGCTGTCTTTACACTTACAAGAAGAGTATAACTCAGCCACACAGGGACAGTTTTCAGTTCCTATTTTCATTATCAAAATGCCCAAAGTATTAATTAATTACATTCTTTTGAAGAGACTCCAAAATACAGAGGATGAGCAGATAAATTAGTTTGCAGTTGGAAACGTACTTTTGCATTTCCCAACATTTTGTGTTTTTAACTATTCATCTATAGCAAAGCCTCAGTCCAGGCTTTTTCCCTCCATTTAATTTTAAACTGAGTACCGAGTGAGTACAATAACCTTGGTAAATTAAAATGTCACATGATTTCCTTTCTTAGCCAAACGGATGTGTCTGCAGCACTCTAATGAAGGAGGGTTAGTACAAGAATGGAGAGCTTGCGCTCCGAGCACATCAAAGCCCTTCAGTGTTTGTAGAGTTAATGTGCAAAAAAACACAAACGCTGTGTGAAATTCCAATTTGAATGAGTATTTGGATGAGTTGCGGTCCTCTGCTATCTGCTATTAGGTCTTCATCTGGAAAGAAAGAATGATGGAAGTGGGTGGAAAAAGCTTAGACAGTAAAGATGTGCTATGATTAGGCACATCACTAAAAGCTTTGAGACTGGTCTCTAAGTTGTTACACCTGGCTGGGATTGTAGTCCTTTGCCAATTCATGTCCAGTGCTTACTCGGAGCATGAGCTAAGTCTGGGTTTGTGCAAGGGGTCATGAATTAGTTCAGTTTTAACTTCAAGTCTGGTATTTTCACTTTTTCTTTTCATTTAGAACTATTAGGGCTGTTGTTACATCACCTCGAGGAAAGGGAACAGACTTGTGGTGTTTTGAAGAGACGTAAGGGACAGTTATTGGCCAGGGCTGACCTCTTTCAAGACCCATTACATAGAGTCAAATGCTTGCAGCACTTCCCAGGAAGCGTTCAGTGATTTGCAGGAATGGGTTCTCAGGATCTAGGTCACCTAATGAATTTTAACAGAGCGGAATCACATTATGAATAGAAAGCACCAAATAGCAGATACTTTTCTTTATTTAAATTGGCTGCCTGTAATTTCTGAAGCACAATTGACTTCTTTCAGTCCCAACCCTGTTGCAGAATTGTGTGCGGATGACAGAAGGATTTGGACAGTCGAATGTGCAATTCCACTCCAAAAACTGGCTTCAAAATGGCATTATGTATTAATGATTCCCAGAACAAATTTGCTCAGTTCACAAGTGAAAAGCTGAGGGGTTTTATATCTGCCAGCTCTGCAAATTCCCCCTGGGATGTGAAGGTCAAGCTTGCGCTATTTCCTTCTAACACATCATCATCATCACCGTCATCATCAGTAATAAAGATTATGAGCACCAAACTGTGCCTCAGTTATGCCTATGTAAGCTCTGATGTGTTTAACAGGGTTACACAGATGTAAGGAATTGTTCTTCCCTGGCTGCAGAACCATGCTGCATGGCCAGCACCTCCCAGGGACCTTGGCGTGAGGCAGGCTCCAGCCCCCTTTCCATGGCACACAGCATGGGGGGAACTCTGTCTGCCTGTGACAGGTCCCTGACCAACGCTGCCTGCTGGTCACCCAAGGTGGGCCCTATAGGGATTCATGCATGGAATTAGGCACCATGCAGGCAACCTTGCTCATACGGAAGGTGAAGATCTGCTTGTCAATGCCATGGTCAGATCCAACATGGCAGCCAGGCCCCAGTGCAGGTGCTCAGGACCCAGCCATCAGCTATGGAAAGGCTTTAGACCTCATGCCTGGAGAACCCTTCTGGGCCACAGGGCTCAGACCGCAGGCTGTCTTTGAGCCTGAATTCACACCTCTGTTGCAGAGCATCTCCTATAGCTTCAGTCAGCTGAATGTGTACAGGAGCTAAATGATTTCTCACAACTTTCTGAAAAGAATGGCAATATTGCAATGAGATTTAAACCAATTAATAAAATAGTTAATTAAATAGTACCTAATAGGGAGCAGAGTTCCTGGGGAAGAAATCCTATTTTTGCTACTCCTCAGAAGAGGGCTGCACTTCAAACCAGTCTCAATGTGACAGGAACAACTGAAACCTAAAGCTGGCCTGAGACACACAGTCCCTTTTCCGTCAGAAGAACCAGGGTGTGCTCCAACATTTTGTGAGGGTCTCCCAGCCAACGTTTCTCTGTGGAGATCCAGTGTTGGACAGGGCTGAGCAGTTAAGCTTCCTGTATAGGATTTCAGGATCAGACCCTACATGAGTTCAAAGTCTTTCCATAACAAGAGTGCAATGATGCAAGTGAGAAAGCAGGTGGCTTTGTGCGCTTGGAGAGTAAGTTCAGGGGCATTCTCAACTGTGTAATGGCTTTGTCTTCTTGTGTTGCTTTGTATTTGCTGTCTACCTGATGGAGACGGGTGCTTGGGAGTAACTCCAAGGGCCTCACTGCAGTCACACAGGAAGCGGTAAAAGAGGAGAACTAGACCATATATTTGTTAAACCCTAGGCTTTTGGGGGATATTTTAAATTTATTGCTTCCCTAGATTATTTTTTTAATATTGCAGGTGCTTGGATAGTAAGACCCATCTTCTAAACAGCACAGCGCACAGCGGACGAGCTTTTTTTGATGCACTCTCTCTGTACCCTTTCACTGCTGGGCTGCTCTGGAGGCAGAAGAGCTAGGCTGGCATAATTTACATGGCACCAGGCGTGTCGCTGAAGAAAGGTAGCAGCTTTCCCAGTGGATGCAAGAGGCTGAGAAGCTGCTGAAATCCTCACAGCTGTGGCCCCCTTCTGTTCACATTCATCCATCACCTCCCCTCTCTCTAACCTGCCCTTGGCACCGGAGCTCCCACGGGGTTGTCTCTGTACTTTCAGACCCAGAACAACTCTTTCCCAAGCCAGTCAGATCCCCTTTGCCCTAAACGCAACCCTTTTGTACAAAGGGGTTGGAGCAGAGGTGAGAATTTAATTTTTGTACAAAGAAGTAATCTCATCCAAAACTTTTCTTTCGTGCATCAAGCTTCTACCTACATGAACTACACAGGCATTTGGGAACAGACACCCTGCCAAACTACCTTGAGTCAAATTACTCTGTTTGTACCACAAAATGCCAACAAAATTGCCATGAATACGGTGTACAATACGGTGGGAGCAGAGAACCTATGCTGGGGAAAACTGTTTTACAGACAAGTCAGAGGCTGTGGGAGACAGCAGGCACAAAAAGGTGAGGGGACTCAAAGTGCAGCTTACCCAAGGCTGCACAGTAAATTACTATGAAAGCCAAGACCAGAGTCCAGTTTTGCTTCTGTACTGGTATCCCACTCCCTGAAGATAAGAATCAGGAACTTCTTCACACATTACAGCATTTTTCTATCTAGACCTCCATTCTTCTTGGAATGAATTAAAAATTGAAGCATACTAAGGTTTAGGGTTGATCATGACCATTTCATATACTGCTTGGTCTGAAAGAAGTGTGCTAGACTTATGTGTGTCATATATAGATGATTATTTTTGTGTATATATGCACGGCACATGTGTGCACTATAGCTCATGAAAGCCCACATCTTCCTCATAACTTGCATGCTGCAGACAGCAAGACCATGGAAGGGTAATAAATGCATTTTTTTGTAGATTTGGCCACCAAAAGCACTTTGAGTTCCCTGCAGTCTGCAGCTGGTGACAGAAGGGATGATGTCCAATTTCTTCAAGCACATTTTTTAATTTCACACATCCTTACTGGCTAGGAAATAACCAGCCAGGCTTCCCAGCTTGCCAGGGCCAGGGGCAGTGTGGCTTAGTTACACATGGATGATAGGAGCTACCATGCTGGCGAGGAAGGAAAGCGTACAGGTGGCGTCATTTACATGCCACAGAAACCAAAGAGCAGGTTTTCAGAAGGGAATTCAAGCGGCAGAGTGAATAATGTAAAGGTGCCTGCCAAATACACCTCGCGGCCTCATGTTTGTAATTTCCCCTGCAACAAACATGCCCCTTGCTCTCCACAGATATCCCCTTACAGCAGTTTACAACCAGGTAACTTATGGAACGGGGTTTCAATCTGAGACCTAATCTTGCACAAGGTGATAAACAGGGACTTTATAACACTATAGAAATCCCCTCAGAGTAAGATAAGTGAGCTGAGCCACTTGCTACTGATGTGACAACAGTCTTTTGTTTAACAATATTTACAAAAAAAAATCAAAAAAAACCCCGAAAAACAAAAACAAAACAAAAAAAACAAACACCAAAAAACCCAACCAAAAGGCAAAGGAATTCTTTATTAAGAGTCTGTGTTAGTCACATTTCCTCATTTAAATCTCTGTGGAAGCCTCTGTTTTCACTTGTAGTCTTTAGTATTATGCCCAGATAAGACATCTGTTATTTACTTACACAGTAGGTGTACTCTTCACTCCTATATTGTCTGATCAAATCATCTAGTAATTGTTAATACCGAGCACCTAATAACTGTTAGGAAACAATTCTGGGTTAAGATTTGTTTTACCCTAGGAAGTGCTCTAGCAGATAAGATTTTGTGATTACTGCCATTATTAGAAGTGAAAATGAAATCACAGCAGTCCTAGGTTCTCTAGTGTGCATTAGGAAATCACCTACCTTCACGCTGTTTCTGAGATGCTGGCACCATGGGTACCTCTGGTGTAAGCCTTAATGTACTCAGGCAGACCTTTACATTCTGTTATTGTCTCCACTTCCTTTGAGCAATGCTAGATGATGACAAAAAGGTTTGTGTCCTCTTTGTGCCCATAGATCATACACTGCTGCCTTGTGCAACGCTTATGCTCTACAACAAAGCTGGTCTCTAGCAACGCTCAGTCTAGATGATACATGTAGATACAACCTTATTCAGTTATTGTATTAATCTAAGACTATAACTGGAATCCTCTTCAGTGTGGAATAAAGTCTCTGATTCAAACAGAATCACAGAGAAGAAAAAAACACACCTCAATTTGTGTCCAGAAGACAGAATCATCTTTTACTCAGTCTGTTTTGTGGATTTCACATTTCTGTCATTACAGTTCCTAACAAGTCAAGGGTTTACTCAGCGTTTTTCATGCTGGTGGAAGTTTTTAGAAGACTGGAACTAATCAACATACACACACACACACTCAATTATCTAGGTGTCTATGTCCATGTATGTAGCTATATATAGCAATGTGCATATTTTTCATATGCAGTATTAGAGCAGGAACAGTTCCTTAATAGTTCACTGTCTCTTCAACATTAGAATAACATCCCCTTCCAGTGGTTCTGGCTGTCTGGTCACTACCTAGTTTTTGTTACTCAAGGCTGCATTCAGCATCTCTTCAAATGATGAGCACTGACGGCTTTATTCGCTGGGAAAGAAAGGCCTTTGCAAGCAGGAACTCCCTTAGTGTGGAAGCAGACCCTGTACCATCTTGAGACTGAGCTCCTGCTGCTCCTTCAGCAGGCTGAATGGCTGCTTCTCACCCCTCCCTAAAGCTACCAACTGCCTTTCTTATCTGCTGCTTGAGGACTCCTTGTCCCTTCTCCCTGTGGGTATGAGTATGGTGCTTGTGGAGAGACGCTCTGGGCTCCAGTGGGGAGAGAAGGAGAGTGGAAATGCACAAGCAAAGAACCGACCTGGTCTCGTGGGCTCCAGGTCTGCAGAACTCCACTTCCTCCTGGGCACAACCTGTGGGTGATCCTGGATAGACTGCAGGGCCCTGGTTCCTCCTTGGCATGGTCCCAGCATTACTGGACTTTGAGCTGCTCTTTGGAGGATCTCAGGATGCTCCATGTGTTGTGGACAAGTTCCTGCATGTGGCAGCGGAGCAACCTGGTCTCACTGGGCACCTGGTACAGGTGCAGATCCCAGCCGCCTATACACTAGGATGGTTTCCAGAGCTTCCTCTGTGGTTCTGCTCTTTTCCCTGTTCTGTGGGTTTTCCGTGAGCTTCTTGGACAAAAGGAGAGGAGAGCTCAGACATCATGGAGTCTCTGACCCCAGCGCAATTAGCTCTGGGGGTCAAGGGGCCGCCAACTGGCATCTTATTTGTCTTGTTGTCCTTGTCAGGATCTCTGCCTGAGGCAGGAAAGCAGGGGTTATATAAGCAAAACATAAAAGCCATTGTTTTCTGGGCACTGAACAGATCAGGTGAAGGCTGTTTCCTTTCTCCCATCTGCCACATTGTAAACCCTTTTAGGCAGAACAAGGGGCTACACAAAAGCCAGGGGCCAGCTACGTGTTTTGGTATTGTGTGGGTCTAATTCTTTAATCCCATGCCATTCTTGCTAAGCGATCAGTGACTGACTGAAATGAAAAATCCCAAAGTATAGATTTTAAAAGTGTAAAAATGGAATCACTTGAACCACAGCTGATTAAAAAGGAGGTGACTAGACCTTCAACAACAAGTGGATCAAATTTAGCCGGTTGTAGGATTGACATGTCTCCGGTGTCGTCTGCAACAAGAACCAAATGTTAATTGCCTGACACTATTAAACACCTCATCAGCTGTGACTTAAGGCTCTCCCTGCGCATGACTTCGGAAAAACAAGCCTGCCTTTATGCTTATCCCAATTTTGTGATTTTCAGTGCCCCTGTTTTTCCAGTGCTAATGGGGGTGATGTACTTTGTTGCTACCGTTTTGCAAACTACTTGTGATGAAGAGCACAGAGGAAGCTTTCACACAGTCTGGGTTCACTAATTGGAAAAAGACTTGAGATAAATCTGAACAGCACCATGTTTCCCCATGTCATCACGGAGCTGGTGATACGCTTCAAAAGACCACAAGGAATGGTGGTGACATACTTTGTTTTCAGAACTCTCAGAAGAAGGGAGAAAACAGGAAGATTCCAATAAAAATGCTAAGTACAATAGATTATCTTGCCAACAAGAACTTGTCCTATGAAGCCATTATTCAGAACAAGATGAAAATATGAAAGATTTGACCGCAGCTTTTTTCAACTGTTTTTTTCTGAAGTCAGAATATGATCACAGGACATGTAAATGGTTGAGAAAGAGTCTAGTCGAATTCACAGGTTCTGTTGTGCTACTTAACTGGCAAAGGGTGTTTCTAGGAAAGTGGTGCATGGCCACAGTAAATAAAAAACTGACTTATCCAATAAAGAGCAATTATATTTATATCTGCAGTTCATAGTTGACACAAATGTTTGTGAAGGATTTACTTCAGGGCAGCCTATACACAGACAGAGATAATTATATCTGCAATTAGAGTCA
This sequence comes from Thinocorus orbignyianus, assembly GCA_013400375.1. Taxonomy (NCBI): domain Eukaryota; kingdom Metazoa; phylum Chordata; class Aves; order Ciconiiformes; family Thinocoridae; genus Thinocorus; species Thinocorus orbignyianus. The sequence continues at coordinate 545,045 of VXBW01004069.1, read as the reverse complement.
TCTCCAAATCTGAATATTGACTATTATGGTGGATCACACTGCACTGGGTTTGCTTGGCAATCTGAAATCAATAAGAAGAACCACCACGCCTGAATACATGTTGTCATGAGCAAGCTATGACCTTGCCAACTGTAAGGTATGCAATGTGATGTTTTGAAACTAGAGCTCAACAAGGGTTGATATGGCAACTCAGACAGGAAAATGCAAAGGAACTGACACTGATATAATTTAGAAGACCCTAAATGTTGAGTGGAAAGTAGATGGATCAGATATTACAGCCACAGAAGTTCTGTAACCTGGAAAAAAACTTTTTACTTTGGTCCGTGCACCAGATTAGACACAAATTATTCTAGGAACAAACCCATCAAAAGTTGGGGTGAGATGACCGGTTGAATTTTAAAGGTGATTAAAGTTTCCAGGAAGATACCAAGAATGAAAGAGGAACCCAAACACCCACACTTAGAATTAAAACTTTACAGACTCATCAACTCAGAAATAATGAATTGAAATAAACATTAAACCAAGACGTGGCCATTATTTAAAGTGTTGAGATCCTAAAAACAACTCAAATTGTAAAAGAAAAAAATGTACAACAAGGTATGTTTCTTGTTTCAATCGAAATGAAATGGGTTGGTTTTGCTTCCCCTCTTGCAAAATGACTAGAAATTTCCCAAAAGATAAATGGAGATATTATAGATATAGTTCAGAGTTTGTGCCCTTGAGTCACCAAGTTTCAGGGAAAATGAAACTGGATGAAATAAAAATATGAAGTTAAAACTTAATTCATAGATTACATTAAATTCCTGCATCAACATCATTATTTAAAGGAAACTCTACCTCTAATTAATGCAATTTTATTTTCCACACTGATTTTAACTTTGGTTTATATAGATATGTTCTGCATTTGGCCAAAATGCATAGTCTGTTTTCTGAATTGGTACAGTTGATAGAAATAATTTTGGTGGGACCCACACTGGAAAGAACAATTCTAGTGCTCAGCATGAAAGAAAAAGGTGGTATCAGCTTGGAGTAGGACAGTCATGACTCAACTACAGCATGATTTTTTAAGTCTATCCGGACAAAATTGGTGGCCTGCAGCTTACAGCTGCTGTAGGAGAATCATATTCAAGAAATGACACAATCAATCATGTGTAATAACTTTTTTTTTATAACTTACGATTTTATTTATACTGAAAAGAGCAATATTTCAGATGATAGATTTTTTAACATGAGTAAATGGTCAGTTTTTGACAAAGTGAGATAATCCAGTTCTGTCCCACACTCAATCTATCCTTTATTAATTGAACCCCTGAATATTGAGGAAGAGACTAAGTCTGTTATCCCAGTCCCAGAATCCTGTGTCCTTCAATTGTGTAAGGAAATGCAACATGAAAAACTTTTACTCATCTATATGGCTCTAGTTCAGATCTTCTTAGTCAAGATTATTGGCAGATGCAGTTGAATGTGCATTTCACAAGAAATTATGTTTTAAACTTTTAAAATAAACTGTTTCTTAGTTTTACAGGTGAATTGGAAAAATAAAAATTGGAAACAAATGGGTATGGTCTTGTGAGCCCCAAGCACTAGGACCTTTCACAAGGCTATTTGCAAAAAGTGGGGCTGATTTTGATTTTCACTATCCGAAACAAAATAAGAAACGTGGGGACAGGGGAATAAAGATAGAAAGAAAGCCACAATAGATAATGGCATGTGCACTGGATTTGTAAAGTGCTTTCTTATTAACAGGATGTTATTTGCCACACGAGTAAAGAGTTGCGAGTACAAACCTCACTTTCATGTGCAATAAGTCAATTGATTTGTACTATTTCTTCATCTTGCACAATTGTTCTCCATCAGAGAAAATACATCCCTCTCCAGTCAGGCAGTAACTGCAGCCAGCACCTCTCTCATTCCAGTCACATACCTTTTTTTAGGCAATATATTACATACAAAGAAACCATTGTACTTTAATTCTTGCCAAATGCGATACAGCTTACAGGAGACAAAAGAGCAGAATGGTTCCTTTTAATAGATCTTGAACCTCCAAGTAAATATATAGAGGTTGCTCAAGCGCTAACCTCTGAAAACTGAACCCTGCAGCTTTGATTGTAGTAGCTCAAACAAACCAAACTCTGCAGGGCTTGCCCAGCAGTACTTGCAATAAACAACACACAAGAGCTCCCAAATATTGCTCAACCGAGCATGGTGTTGGCCACCGGCCAGATATCTGATGGCCACTTCTGATCTGCATACAACGACACAGTGGCCGATGGGGAAGGATGGTGGCAGCACAAGGGATCAGGGTGGCTTTCCTCAGCTGGCTCAGCAGGTTGTCAGCGGAGCAAGGGGAAGCCACAGAGGGAATAGTGGACATCTGTGGATCACATTTGGCCTCTGCACCTCCCCTGGTGCTCACACGTAACAAGTCAAGGAATAATACATATACAAGTCCTGGAGAGCAGTAACACAATGGAGAGCAACTGATAGAGCCAAAGTAAACAAGACTAACAGCACTTTCCATTCAGAGTGGTGCTACTTGTAGCAACAGGGAGCCTTTTATCATATTTATAGAAAAATAGTGTAGAGAGAATATGGCACTTGGAGAGGGAAACCATTTGTGTAAAGAAAGGCCTGCTCCCATTTGCATGGAAGTCACTGACAAAACTACCGCTGCTCCTTCCCAGGAGGCTGCTTTGGCCCAGCGTCATCGGTGACTTTTGTGGGTAGATAGCTCTGTGCGCTATCACAACAGAGCCCGAGTGAAACACTGGTGGTGACGGGGGCAATTCTCAGCATAGGGGTTGAGCTGCAACTTCCCAAGGGCCTGGGAACCATTCCCAAGCCGCCCCCACTCCATGCTGTGCCCACTGCCTTCCCCAGCTCAAGACGTGTTTGAGCCCATAAAGCTGATCTCTGCACGTGGAGAAGGAAAAAACAAAACGAGGAAAAACAAAAGCTGAGTTTTCTTTCAGGATTGCCAATCTGGGCAATATCACTTATTTGTAGTTATTACTCTAGTAGAAAGGAGGCTAGGGGAGAAATAATACTGTCAGAAATACCATACCTGATGAGGGAACCCCAGCTAGAAGGCAGTAATGAAGAGACTGGGTAATGACGGTATATAGATTAATCATGAGCGCATGGCAGGATGCTTTGTTCAAAAAAAGCAAATTGCTATTTTTGGACATGTTCCGAGGGAACCTGAGTAAATCAGTGACATAAAGCATTCCCCTTTTCACAGCTCAGGACTCAGGCATGAGACCCTGGCTCATGTTGGTGAGCACTTAGTCACACCAGCAGTCCCACTGACTCCAAGAGCATAACTCATGTAGTCAGTGTTGTTCTGGGCCTCTTGGTTCAGAAGAGCTAGTGATAAACCAGGGCAGCCTAAAATCCAGCAACACAATTGATAAAAAGGTCAGGGACCATGACCTACAGGGAAAAAGCAGGTAGACTTCACTCAGGCTGGAGAAGAGGTAACAATGGGCATATGCCTTTTGTCAGGAGATGATGCAGGTGTTAGCGAATGATTAGGAAAAAAAACCACAAAACAAAACTATTATAGAAAAAAAGTTCCATGAAAGGAAGAAAAGAAGGTGCAATAATTCTATTATAGTAAAACTCTACAAGTGCAACTGTATGAAAAGGTCTTTAAAGATGTGCTCACTCAGGCAAGAATAAGTATACCCTGAGAAATCACTGAGGTATATAGAGCCCCCCCTGAATAGGTGCAAGACAAAGCCAGACTTAATACTTAAGAGTGAATGTTAAACAAATAAAGAATTGAAGTAATAGTATTAAAAAGTGCTGCAAACTTATCCCTTCCAAAACCCAGGAGAGCAGTCAGTAATAGTTCCCACACTAATTTTGTCGCAATTAAAGGACACTCCAATCTCAAAAAAAATACCGAAGCAGATGTGTAAATAAAACTAATAGAAACAAATGATTAAACAGCAACAGCGGTCATAACAATTTCATGACTGAGAAAGAAAAAATATCCCACATTTTAAGCCTTTCTTGACGTGAGAGGGAGACAAAACAAGCTAGATTTCAGAAACAGGAAGTCACACGCTATTGGGCTCTTGGAGGATTACTGATATGCCAAAGGGCCAGTGACTGCAAAAACCTATTAATTGCTGATTTTGTTGATTCACACACCTGAATAAAACCAGGCTACTTTTAGGCTGGAGATTTACACAGCATTAAAGCTCACATAAGCTTCACTGTATCTTAAAAGGTATCCAATATAGAAAAGACACTATTAGGCTGAATATTATCACAGGACAGGAAGACCACAAGTACTGTAAATAAGTTATAAGCCATCAAGATAAAGAGATACAAAAATCTAGTCTCAGGGTCATGCTTCTCCAGGCTGTTGCGAGATAAATGAGTAAATTACTTGTGCAAAGCACATAGCTGGAAATCACGTTTTAACTCTGTAGCCAACTCAAGGCTTTCCAAGTGCAAGGAGATATTAAAAACTATGCCAGTATTATTAACTTGATTCACAGTCTCCAGGTAAGTCCCTTCTAGCCAAGAAGACAGTATATCCAGCAACAATATTTCTGTCTTTCCAGAGCTGAGGACAAGACACTCCTAATGCAGCCAAGAAGCAATAACATTCAGACATTCCTCCACAACTCAGACTGAACCTGCAGTGTCCACATGAAATACAAGACGAGTATTGTCAATATGCTCTGCCTTATATTTTATAATCATCTCCCCAGCTGGCTATACTTTAAAGAACACAGACAGCAAAGCTGACCCATATTTCAGTCCTCAGTGAGGAGTCCAAGCAGCCATCACCAGGAGTGTATCCCAGCACTCTGAAAGGACAGGAAGCAGCAGAGAGCAGCTTCAATTAAAACAGCAACATCCCTGGCTGCTGAAGTAACCGTGTATAATCAGATATATCACTAGCTGCCAAAAGGTCCAACACAAGTGAAGTAGCTTAGAGATTTTGATCTTACATAAGCAGGAAACAATTTGCAGCTTCCCATGCATGATATTGACTCCAAAGAAAGACCAAATGACAGAACAGCATCTGAACCAGCATCCCTTGATGCAGAAGACTTTCTCAAAAAAAAAAAAAAAAAAAAAAAAAAAAAGGAGCTTTAAGATGAGCTGCAGCTGGCAAGTTGTCCACAAGAAGAGGTAATTTCTTGAGGACTGGGTGAAATGTCCATGTGTTCTAAAATAGCCAATGTTTTACCTTCAGCAAATAATGTGTTCAAAATGACTGCACCTTTGCACTTGCCTTAAGTAACTGTGATAGACAGGAGAGAATTACAAATGGTTGTTCTCAGGGTATAAGAATGGCAGAAATGGTCCCACCAGAAGCTGACCTGAACCAGAACATATAACAACAGCCTGTGGAAACTCAAAGCTCCAAGTCAAAAGAAAAGAGAAAACTTGCTAAGAGCTGATTGATCTTTTCCAAAATGGACATTAACAAAGTATTCATAACACTTTATATAAAGTAGCTATGGAAGGCGATATGCCACATAATGCTGCGACCACTTTTATGTCCCAGCTTCAATCATGTTCCCTGCTTCTCCTCTCTAGATACCTGCAAAGTCCAGCAAATGATCAAATTGCAGTCATTTCCTCTCCAGGCTGTAATCCAAATGCCCCACGTCTACCTTAAATGCCAATGGCTTCCCAGAAGATGAGAGGGAGCAGGGTGTGGTATAGAGTTCATGAGTCAAAAGTTTCCCTTACGAATGGATCATGGGTTTTGATGAGCCATTTTCCTGGCTAGATAAATAAATTACATCCATTTGCCAGTAGATTCAAGCACTGGAAGAGCTTGTCCAGGGAAGCTGCAAAACCTCTCTGATTGAAGGTTTTCAAGAATTAGTTGGACAAAGCCCTGAGCAATCTAGTCTGAATTCAGTATTCACCCAGGTTTGAGTGGGCAGTTGGACTAGGTAGCCTGCTGAGGTCCCCTGCAGTCTGAATTATTCATTTCTGTGACTTGCAGTAGCATGTTACTAAAATAAGATGTATCTGTTATGCTCTAAGTCCATACTGAAAGACCTTGAGCACAGCATTAAGAGCAAGGAAGAATATTTGCCGTGTCATGAATGAAGTGGCATTTCAGGGAAGATCTCAGAATCAATGGCCTCCATGCCGTGGGCCAAAGCCTGATGGGCAGCTCCACAAATGCTCTCAAGTAACATGGGTACAAAGCTTGCATTAAATCCACAGGACACTAGTCGCCATGTAGAGAATCAAAGTTATGGTGAAATCCCCTTAGGGATGCACTCCAACATCAACCCCACCAGTTCCCTGGGATCATCTCAAGATTTGTCCAGCAGATCTCGTTTAGGTCTATCCCTCATCACAAAAAATACAAAGACCTAACACTGCTTTGTCTCAAAGGTCAGCAACCTCTAATGCTGTGAGTCCACTTGCCTCTCCCATCCTCTATGAGACTGATAAATCACTGATGGGGACAATGAGGACTTCTACAGTCCTATGAAATGAGAGGTAAGTCATGTGCAAATCCAAAAATATGGGCATAAACTGAAATGATATTTGTATAATACCATTAAAACTTTTTTTTTAAAACTTTGTCGAGTTTACATACTTGATGAGTGAATTTGAAAAGTCAATTGAAACCACAAGAAAATAATTTAGTATTTTTGTTGATTTTAAGATTCCTTGCCAAAAGTTTGAGAAAGAATCCTGAGCATTGCTCAGTTTCTTAAACATATTTGTCTTTAATTTGTTGGCTTTTGAACAAAATTCTAATTTTAAAATATTTTACCATAAGCATGAAAAGCAGAAACATTTTTAAACAAAGGCATTTTCCATTAAAAATAATATGAAACAGGTGAAAACTCAAAAAAGAAGACTTAATTCTGACAAAAAACTGTTTTTTCATACCAAGATATCAACACTTCCTTGGTGAGAATTCCTTGTGTCTGGAAGTGACTTCTGATATACATGGTGTAGGAGAGGGAAGAATGAAGCTCTGGTGTGTATAGCGCTGTCAGACGTATTGGAATAACCTCAAAGGTCTATGAATGAAAATCCCAGTCAGACTGTCTCTACAGGAAACAGTCCATTCAAGGTCTGGATTCCTTTCAGAGAGTTTGCTAGCCATATATATTAGCATTTATCAGTAAGCATTAAACAAGTCTTACAGGTATGTTACTGACTGTTTGTTAATGACAAGTATGAGACTTTTTCCAGGGTCACTGGCTCCCTGTTTGACTTTCATGAGAGCAGAGCCAGTCAATCTCTGGGGCATGATAATGCTTCATCTCTTGCAAAAGATGCAGATTTATTACTCAGCTCCCCAAGGCAGTTGCAGCATGCTTGGATTGCGACGATTAATTTCTGACATCTAGAATTTAATGTGTGATAAGTTGCTGTTTGCGTATATGATCGGAGGTGACTGGTTTTGGTTTGTTACCTAAGTTAATCTTTCATTTGTCACCTGAAGGCTGCTTTATTTTTCCAAGTCCATTTGGATATATGCGGCATCCAAAAATATTAAAGGATTCCTAGTCTTGCTTCATTCCACTAGGAACGAGCACTTCTAAAGGAAAGCAAGCAAGCAGGAGACTGAAAAGCTGTCCTGTCTTGCATGCAGGACTAGGGGCCGGGAATCCTTCAGCTCTGGTTCTCATACCCAGCTACCTTCCTGGTCTCAGACAAGCCACATCAGGTATGAATGAGTGTTGCCCACTTATGCACACAGGAGAATGAGCGGGTAGAGACCCTTTTGACTCCTGATTACCGCAGGCAGCAATCTGTTTGCTTATTTTGCTCTTCAGCCTAAATAAACACATTTCTGATTTTGTTTGGTGTAACGCTAATACCAGCAAGTTTCTTCAGAACACCTTTCCCTTAATGTCCTCAGCTGCAGCCAAGAGCTGTAATTAATCAGAGAAAATCCTCTGGAAGTCAGAAAAGTCAGGATATTCAGCCATGACACTTCTTCCACCCCTGCCCTGCATATTTGTTCCTTAAGAGTAGGAAAACTCCTGCAGTGCATCACATTGCTGAACATTTTACCTGGCAACGGCCAGCTAAGTGTACTTCATGGCATTGTAAGAAAAGAAGCCTCTGCAGTTCCTGGCAGTGACTGAGGGACAACTTTGTCTGCAGGTTTCATAGAATCATAGAATGGTTTGGGTTTGAAGGCACCTTTAAAGGTCATTTCTGATCCAGTGTCCCTGTAACGAGCAGGAACATCCTGGATAGTTATTGTGGAGTAGACATCAATTGACTTCCATAGATTTGTTCTTGTCCTGTTTTTAAATTATGTATATGTTCAGTTTCCACAACATACTTGTGGTGGCAAACTGCACAATTGCATCAAGTGATGCATTTCATTTAAATCATAGAAATCTTGTTCTACTCAGTCACTTCATGGAAGGTGTCCTGGGTTTTGTTTGTGGGGAGAAGCAAATAATAATTTTCCATCTCCCTGTTCTGGTTTTTCTTTTTAGCCCATCATACCTCCCTTCAGCTGCATCATTTTCTGGTTGAAGACTCTCAGTCAGATTAGTCTTTCTCGGTATGTTTGCTGTTCTGTGGCTGCTTATGTGGCCTTTCTTTGCAATGTTTTTTGTTTCTCGTACTCTGCTGTTGAGGTGGGGGCGTTATTCTGCAAGTGCATTCAGCGTGGTCTTACCCAGTGGCACAACTCTACAACTTCCTCTGGAGCAACTCTCACCAGTCTGCTTGTTTTCCTGAGATTTATTCCTTGTTTCCTTCACAGATCAAGGAAAACGTAATATTTAGTGGTCTAGTGGCACACTTGATTTCAGCCCAGAACACAACTGCCTCTTCTTCCCTTGCTAAAACCACCCAATGGGAAATTTTGCATCTGTCGGAAAGGAAGACAAGCCTGCAGAGCATGCTTTATTAAACATCTCAGAGCTCGTTTGTAGACTTTTACTTTGCAGTTCTGACAACACTAACAAAATCAGCTGGGGGAGCAGGATCAAACAATCCGGGCAGGAGGACTCGTCTGGGGACAAGGGACATTTGATTCTATTTACTACAGTGTGATCAGAGAACGCTTGCTGTGAAGCTTCAGAGAAGTCTGAGATGCACGTGGTCACCTTTGGGCCAAACCTGGCCTCTGCAGTGCTTGCTACTGTGTCTCATTCATCTCTTGTCTTTGGAAATTCTATTAATCCTTGAAGTACCACAGAAAGTACAAAAGGTTTTCATTACGTATTGGTGACTGTATTTCCTTAAGAAAGTTCTTGGCATCCCGTGGAAGCAAATGAATCACTGCCTCCTCTGGCTGCTGCATAACTACTTATTGTTTTATTGAACAAGAGAGTAAAAAGTCACATAAAACCTTGCATACTATAAATGGCCAGGGTATAATTCAGACCTGCCCATGTGCACATTAATTTACGCATTGGTCTTTTTGGAAAAAATGTCAACTGAATAAATATAGTTTAGGCTGAGCACTTGAACCACGAATGACTTTTATTATTTTTTTGGTTAAATTCCACTCACCTTTCCCCCCCCCTCCCTTTTTTGGCTTGTGAGTTTTTCAAGTGTAGAATGAAACCATTTGCTAACAAGGGGAAAGAGAGCTAGGACTACAGAAAAAGCACATAGCTTTTCCAAAGTCATTAAGAGCAACTTTTGGCACTTTCCATATATGGGACATAAAGCTTTATGAACCTAATCCTTAATCTCCAGGTTCTCTAACTGATTTATATGTTTACTTATGGTATTGTGTGTTTTCTCCCTCTGAAGAGCACAGTCAGGTCTCTTAAAATTCATACGCAGGAGACCTTTTTTACGTCAACAAAATGGTGTGAATTTCAAGAAAGTACTACAAGCTCCTTAATACTTCAGCATCCCTGGAGCCTCAGTTGCACGTGTATTTTTTGGAAAAGCCTAGTTTTAGTTTCTTTCACAGAAGTACATGTGTCCTACAGCTTGCCACAGACTTTCCTGGAGCTTCTCCCAGGGCCTGATCTCCGACGTACCAGCTGTGAGGTGCTAAGTGCCCACGGCACCCATGGATGTCCACAAGTCACTGCTGAGAGGTGCTGAGTACCTGCAACTCCCTCTCAAGTTAATGCAAATAGCAGGTGCTTGGCATTTCTCCGGAGGGTGACCAAGTGAGATGGGGAGTACACTGACATTGGAAAAAAACCTGCAAGCAGAGGTCCTGAAGGAAAGAAAATTTGCTGAAGTCTCCCCATGTCCCATTTCCTGGCAAGTGTTCCTCCTGTCAAAGCAACAGGGAGCCTTTGTGCTACGGGAGGTTGCGCTCCTGAAAAATCTCCTGTGCTCCTGAAAACCAGGCTGCCCTCAGGACTGACATTTAAAGGAAGAGAGATTAAAGAGGCAGAGAGGGTGATTGCTGGGAGCCACCTTGTCAGGCAGGAGCATCGCCTGCACTGCATCCCTCCACAGTGTGCATCTACAGCTGTCTCAGGGCTTCCCGATGAACGGCTTCCCGTGAAATATCTGAGGAGGTGCTGAAGGTATTTCAAGTTAGAGCTATATCTACCCACTTGCAGCTGGCCAGAAAGCAAAGGAGAAGCTGACTGCATTCTTTAAATGGCTAAATCCTTTATGCCAGCACAATTGTGGTTGTTCAGGCAGCTGACAGAGCCTTGGGAGCACAAGCTCTCTCAGTGCAACCTCCACAGACATCTTTCATGTAGAAGATACCTGTCATTCCTTGGGTGGTGTCCCACTGTGACCCTATGCAGAGGATACAGACACATCGCTTCTGTACAGAAGTGCTGAGTCTTAAGAAATAACAAAGTGAAAGAGCTAGGAGAAACATAGAGCATATTAAGTGTACTTACCATCTGGTTGGAAAAGAGGGAGAAATGGCAGCAGCCAAAACTCGAAATGGTCTGGTGTAGATGCAGCTTCAAATCCACTTTATAGTCAGTGGACAGAAATGTGCAGGGTGTGCATTATCTGATCTATGTTACATACAGGCTTCAGGATGAGATAAATTATATTGTGAAGTGTCACTTTCACTTTCACGTAAAGGGATTCCAGCTGACAAGCTCAGTTGTGGGTGTGTAACATATAAAAGTCGATGTTTGTTCAACCGAATACTAGGCCTAGGGTGTTTGTGTAGGTGTCTTTTACCACTTTTGTATTTTGAAGACTTAAAAATAATAAATGCCTTACAGTACAATCTCTGAAATCTAGGGGTGTTAATTGTAATTTTGCAAGATACATGCAGGTTCTTTTGAAAAGAAAAAAAAAGCACAGAAGCTTTTTATAGCTGTAGAATCATGTTTATTGGCATTGTAGTCATATGTAGCTGAGTTGTCTCTGATATAGAATGCATTGTCAATACCCATTTTGTTTGCCTTTAATCTTACCTCCAATTTATCTTCCCTTTCCTGTATGTGAATGTACTAGAAATAATAACAAAGAATAACTATAAAGAATAACAAAGCAGTGACAATATATTTACAGTATATTTCTTTCGGGGCTCTTTAACAAAAGCATAACTTGTGTGTGAAAACTAAGTGTGTGGTGTCAACTACAATCTACATGATAGAAGAGAACTGTGATAATATATATATTGAAGTATGATACCGATCACTTTCTACAGATCCAACAGAGACAGAAAATGATTTATTCACCATCCCCACTACCCATGCATTACGTGAACCACACTGTGGCATGCCTCCTTTACTTGCAGCCATTTTCAGATGTTGCAGGTAATGGTATGATTATTTGATTCTACTGAAATAAATTCTTTAATGGAAGGTTTGCTTTTCCTCATAAAAGTTTGCAGCAGCTTTCTACTTCACAGATTTTGATATTCTTTATATCTCTGTCTTTACTTCTGAGGTATTGAATCTCTTGAGATATTTTAAGTCTTTTAAGTCAGTGAAGGTACTTTTAGCTCCTTCAAGTGACAATAGCAATATTCCCCACATGCTGTTCATGATGCATTCACACAGCATTGGGCAATCAGACTCCCAAGGTTATCAACACAAAGACTAAAATTATACACTGAAGCCCTTTCTTCCTTTGATCCAGATCTGAGCCAGAAAACCTCTCTACCTATTGAGAAATACATGTTCCACTTTTCTAGTGTTACACCTGAAATGCCACCACTTCCCTGATAATACTGCAGCATTGTGAGCAATGGCAGTATTTGTCAAGAAGACAGCATTCCAGACGAGCGTTTGAATTTCTCTCTCTAGGTTTACCTCAGTAAACAGAGTTTTTCCTCTGTGTATCTCTGAAGCAACAAAACAGTCAGGTTTTCCCCATGTTTATTTATTACAAATGTTGGCTCCATTTGATCTAACCTTCTCCTTGCCTCCCCCAGTAGCTGTAATGCTTGTCACCAATTTTGGGTGTCAGCTGGAGTCCTGAACCACTCAGTGCTCTCCTGGCTGTCACAGGTGCTCTGGTCACTCAGCGCTGAAGCTACAGCTCTGCTTGGCTGTAGAAAGCTACAAGCATGAAGGGAAAAGAAAGAAAGATCATGTTTATTCTGTGCAGCATTTGGCTAAATCAGCCCTGTGGAGGGGATTGCTGCTGGAAAGAATCCTCATTTTTATTAAAGAATGGAAACATACAGGTTATGCCAAGAGAGATGCATCTGATAGTAGGGCATGATAGGGAGGAGTGACTATAGTTTTTGTTGATAATGTAAATCTTTTTTTTTTTCTTCTTGTAAAACAAAGAATGCCCTGTCTTTATCAGGCATAATCCGCTCCACTGAGAAAAATTACTCAGACCTCTTCCTCATAGTTTATTGCAAACCCAATTATTGCCTTGTAAAACATAGTATCTCCTCCCGTTATCCCTTTAGTGACAGAGTAACAATCACTACAAATACAAAAACCTCATCTTAGTCCAGCTGAGTTCAGTTGGGGAACAACTGGTTTAGATCTGGTCCTACTATTAAGAGAGGAATGCCATTATTTGTATTACATGTGATGATTAGTTCTGAGTATCTCTGCAGAGTTTTAAATAAACAGGGACTTAAGTGTCTGATTAAAGAAATAATGAGCTCTGAGTTATTTGTTTCGTATGAGTGGAATTTAGGGGAATTCCAGATATGAACCAAACCCCAAGAAGACATGGTCCTCCCCCTTTAGAAGGCATGTGTGGAGTTTCTCCATGACCTAGCTGGTCTTTCTCAGGTGATGTAAACAAACAGACCCTTGGTGTCATCAGTCAAGCAATGCCAGTTTCCACCCAAAGAAGCTCTGGCTCTGTTTTTCCTTCCTGCCCATGGAACTTCTGTTTGGGAACGAGTGGTTGCCATGACCGTGCTTCCTGAAGAGGACACAGCAATGCACCCACACACAGTTTGCTGCCACCCTGTGAAGTATTTTGCCTCCCTGAGGAAAAGGCTCTATGCAAAAGCTGCACTGTTCTGTGATACTGAAGAGTTGTTTCCATACCTTTCATATTTTTTACTGGCAGCTGCTTTACCCTGCAGTAAACAGGAGACATGCGTATATAGGCCTTCAAAGAATCAACAGCAGCCTTTTCATGGACTTCCAAGAGCTTTGGGTGAACAGAAGCACTTGGAGATTTCCTCTACTGCTGACAGCCTGCAGCAGAAAGGAGATACGTGGGGAAGATTTGGAAGACACTGTGACAGCAAAGGAGTAGTAGCACTGTTTCCAATCTAGATGGACCGAGCAGCAAGAATAAAGTTTTGGTATTGACGGCCAGGAGACTAAACCAACTTAACAGCACAAAGGAACTAAAGAAGTATGATAGGCATTTCCCCAAAGATTAGCTACCCACTTTTACCACTGTAAGGATAAAAAGGAAGTTTCAGGCTCTCTGACAAAGCCAGAAATAGATTCTGGAAGTAAGCAAACCTCAGGAACCTTGACCTGGCTGAGATGCCAAGAATTTCCATGTGGAAGAGAAGAATGCAGTAAGGGAATTCACAAATATTGCCTCAAATTTCCTCAGAAATTTCCTCAGAAGGAAGGGAGCCTCAGTGCGTAACTAAAAAGAGATAATAAATCTCACATAAAATATCCACTGGGGAGAAAGATGGAAGGAAGCTAGTACATTAGCACATGAACAAGATCTAGAGGGAGAGAGACATAAACCCAGCCCCTCAGCTTGTCTGCAGAGGTGGTCCATGTCAACATACTGTCCTCTAGTTGAAACAGGAGCCTTGCCCCAGTCTGGAGGTTCCCCAGAAATGTAAAGGAGCCGATATAGGAGAAGGAGAAGCTTTCCAGAGTCTTCTCTCCTGAGCTATATCTTACAGCTGCTCTGCAGAAGGTTGCAACCTGCCCAGCAGAGCCAGTGAAGGAAACACATGGGCATTGCTTTGGTTCCTGCGGAGAGGGTCTGGCTCAACATGTCGTTGTTAAGGAACGAGGTATATAAGGTATGCATAAGAACAAGCTGAACCCTAAGTCCTAGTCTCAAGGATGTCCAAATATCTGAATTCATTTTCACTGGAAATCAGAGGAACACAACTCCTAAGACACTTTGGAAACTGAAACTCAACTTTTAGATCATGTAGATACTTTCCAAATGTTTAACCACCTCTATATCTTTGAAGTGCATACAAATCTCACCTGTTGGCTGGAAAATTATGGTAGCAGTTAGAGAATTTAATGTCTATATTTGTCTTTGGCGGAAGGCATGTTTTGTGAGTAGAGCTGAAGAGACGTAGCTGGTAAAATTTTTCTATTTAAATATTATTGGGACAAAAGACCTAGGAAAGATATTAGCTAGTACATAATTCAAAATTTTAAATTGATCTTTCTTTCCCAAGGATCCCAGAGTCGACAGACTGCAGGACGAAGCTTCTCAGAAATGCAAATACAATTACGTTTTGATATTCTGAAGAGCAGGCCTGACCAGGGCAGGTCCCTTTCTACTGTGGCAAGTAGAGGAGAAGGTGTGTGTGCATGCAGGATGATGCAGATCCAGATGGAAGGCCAGGATTATTGCTGTTGTGGTAGATGAGAATGTTTTGGCAAGCTTTGGGGATATTTTTTCACTGAATAAAGTCAGTCATAGGCAGGTGATGGCCATTTTTACCTCTGTTCCACTTTATTGCTTCAAGCAGCTTCTAGACTGAGAAGCATCACTCAAACCAGAGCACATTAGGTTAGAATAGAACATGATCAAAGACAACGGTTTTCTCATTTCCAATAAGAAAGCATGATTATCAAAGATGAGGTGCATAGAACAGCCCTTACAACATTCTGCTTCCTGATTTCCTTAACCTCGGAGCAATGGGCCAGCAGGGCTAGTGAGATCGGTTAAAGATCTTCTTGCAGGACCTGAAGTGAAAAACTGTGTCACATCAGCTCCCATGGAAAATCACCCTATGCCATGCACTGAATTGTCCCCATGTGCTCCTGACTTTAGCCTAGAAAGAATCCCATGACTTTCCCTTAGAATTACTCTGAAAAATTAAAATCCACACAACTTGTAGCCCTTTAGGGGAGATGTGAATTGTTCCACCTTTACTTCAGTGGCCCCTTCTCATGAATCACACTTGGTATAAGTGCTCCCACTAGTGCTGTAGTTCTTGTCAGAGATTACAGACCTACATCTCAACACCACCGTTACGCACTGCTGATAAAGGCCAATAGCAATCTGTTAGTTCTACCTATTATATGATAGGATGAATGAATGCACTTACTGTTTGCACAGCAGCATAATTCTGCGTCTTCTGAAATACACTGTGGTTACATACTGATAACTTACATACTGCGTACATGAGCTGGAGCCTAGAAATCTAAGCACATCTAACAGGTCTTCTGTGTGGGCCCACATGTCCTCTCTTCTCATTTTTCTATGGAGCACAATGGTTTAACATGGAGAATGTGGACTTGGAAAGACAAATGAGAAGTTCTAGTTTAGCATTATCTTTCATTTACCTTCCCAGGAGTAAAGGTGTTTCCTGCAGAGTTGACACCACTGTCATGGGTGATGGTAGGGGAGGACAGCATCAGAATGCTGCTCCTTCCTTCTACCCCCTACCAAAATTTGGCAATCCTACTGGCCACAAGTTTTGTCCTTCCGTGGGTGGAAGGACCAGCACAACTCTGGTATGGTGGAGGATGGCCGAGAAACCGTTCAGTGCAGCTTCCTGAGAAGGAAACATGAAGCTGGAGTAGGGGTGAGAGGTTGAAGCGAGGACAGGCAGCCAGGGAGGGGGAGAGAAAGGGAAAGGGGGTCTGGCAGAAGGAGTAGGGTGAAGACCAGACAGAAAACAGAGAAAATGAGGATTTCCATGTCTCCCTCTGACACACCAGCACAGTTCATGAGAAAGGAAAGCTTTTGATAAGGAAAATATTTTATTTTCATTGTTAACTTAAACATTTGCAGACCCCTGAGATCAGAGAAATGCTTTGGGATGCAATCACACACGCAGACGGCCATCACATTAAAGGCAGGAATAAGCACAGCAATATTACCTCAGTATTCTTTTAGCCATGAGCATACAGAGCAGTTGCCATACTGAGGGCTGGGGGATTACAGATGGGATCAAGAGGTGGCTTATAAGACAATCTTGTCCTTAAGAGTGGTTTCGCACCCTGCGAGAGCTTGAGCACATCTGTGGGAGAGTAGCCCCTGCAGAACTTGCAGCTGTACCTCCACCAGATGTGATGGCCCATGGGCAGCATCTGGTGCTGCACAACTCCAAGATGAAGTGCACCAACGCTATATGAAAATCCATATCACATGCTGCACACAGTAAGTGAAAGCAGAGTGCTGCAGGGGAGGTGCAACATCAAAAAGTGGGCTGCCAAAAAGTGTAATCTTCCTTCAGGAAATTTATTGCCTGGAGGCCTCTGTGCTATTCCCACATGAAGATGTTTGCTGCTGGTGGAGTCATGGGCCTGCCCCAGCTCCCCTGGGAGCCGTGGGCAGGGTTGGGTTGTCAGAGCACCCCACAAGTGGGTAGGGGCAAGGCAGAGGCATCTGCTTTTGCATCCTCAATCCGCTGACACTATGCCACCACCCTCCTTTTCTTGTGTTCTCTTTATGGGCTCTGTTGGTACGTCTCCATGGTGGACCATCCCTGCAAAGCAGAATATGAGCTTGTGCTTCATACTCATGGAGAGAAGAGGGGCGAAGCTGGTGGACTGGTGGGACAAGCCCTCTGCTCTCTGTTCCCAATCTAGTACCACAAAATAAAGGGTGCTTGTCCAAAGAAAAGGAAAGGCAGCCCCCCTCCACAGCTCCAGGTGACTCAGAAATACTAATGGCATATACCCTCACTTCTGTCTTTCTCATTTCTGTTTTTACTAACCTCACACACACACACACACACACACAAATGTTTTTTTTAACCTCTGAAAATAAGTTAGTAAGGAATTTTTTCCTATTGGCTAAAAGCTGCGGTGAAATGACTTCATATATTGACTAGAGTTCGGCTCCAAACATGTTGAAATATTTGTGTGAGGTTTGTGTATTGGGACCCAGCAGAGTGCCATACAGGTTGATGCAAGTGATACACTGGTTGCCACGATACTGCAAATGTTGGGATCTGTCGACTGGCCCAAGCACGCCTCAATGCACAAAGCACTTCTTATACCCAGCCCTGAGCAGCCTGGCCTCATGCTAACGAAGGCTGAGAGTTCATTTAGCTCATTGTAATCTGTGGATCCCCAAACATTTTCCAGCAGATGTGTGAACCCCTATAGAAATGTCACATGTGTTGATGGCTGTGCAGTGCGTATGAACTTGCTTTGCTTCATCACTTTTTACACACCTAGAAACCTTTGGCTCCTAGGCTGAAAAAGCACATATTTCAGTTCCATGCAGCATTTCAGCTTTTAAATGGCTCCTCTTTGCTTCACTGACCATGCTTGACCTGAGGAAATGTGTACTTAAACTCGTACAGAGGAGAGTTTCTTTGCTTCTCCTTCCAATTTTGGGTGACAGAGGACAAGCCCACAGGGCCTGCTGTGGAGTTTTTAAGCTGGGATTACCCCTGGATGGTTGGTCCTACCAGAGCCAGCTTGGGCATGAGAGATGGCCAGTGGGCACAGCCAAGACCATCCAATCTATGGGGTTCAGGGTTGCTCCGTGTGGCTGGACCATCTGTCCCCAGCAGCCATGGGGTGACGTGGGCCACCCTGTGCTAACCTGGCTGTTTGAAGGCTGGGACATGTATGTGGCGCTGCAAGGTAGGAGAAGGTCAGGAAGCAGCTTTGGGAAGGTGGTTGCCTCCAGTCACCCCTTTTGTATGATGATGGAAGGGATTGGTGCCAGACAGATAGACCTTGGCACCAAGTGTGTGACCATCCTCTTGGCCAAACCACCCAGCTTGCTGGCCTCAGGGCAATCTGTGGGTCTGTGGTCACAGTGACGTGGAGGCTGCTGGCTGGACTAGTCCTTGTACCACCGGGAGTGTGAGACCAGGGCTGAGAGTAACTGTGAATGATCCTTTTGTCCCCTTTCCCCCCTCCCTTTCCTCACACTAGCACATATATATCCTCGGGTTGCCAAGGACCAAGGTATAAATTTGCTTCTCCTCAGTCAAAACTTCCACTAATTTGATCATGGTTTTGCCAAGGAAGGAGTAAATATGGAGCAGGGGCTTTGGGGATTTGAGCTATAAAAGTGAGAGCTGGAGAAGCTGAGACTGAAGCAAATTTTTGAAGCAAGCGGTCAGATCCAAGCATCCTGGCTCCCTCCTGGATGTACTTCTGGCTGAGCCTCCACCTCCTGCCTCAACACCCCCCCTGCACAGAGCACAAATTATCGAGTGCCCTGGGGGGACCACAGGGCCGGGATGCTCACAACATCCTGAGTTTCATGAGGGCCAAGTCAGCTCTAGGTCAGGCCAAGCTGCAAGGGTTGAGAGCCAACTTTCTACTGCTGACCCCAAATACTGTGCTGTGCACGGCCCTTGGTCCCAGACCTCTGCAATACGTTTACAGAGCATACACTTATTGAGGCAAGCTGGAAATTTCACACTTCTGAATGCAAAGTAGGTCACTCCGTACAATTCCCCCATTTGTGCAGGCGTATTTAGTGTTGGTGCCAGCGTACACATATTTCCAGGTACAAGCTATATCCCTATCTTGTGAAAATTCATACGCTTCTTGTCTACTGCCTGAAAATTTGAGATTTATCTTTTCCATATAAGGTTTAATGTCCAGTCTAGGAGCAGTTTAAATACCCAGAGGACTGGGGTTAAAACCAGCTGAATGATCCCTGATGCAGTCTTAAAAATGAATTTCCTGTTCCCTCAGGTGGGGGGAGTCCTTTCCCTGCAGCTGGGCCAATGAATTGTGCACCTTATTTCTCTCTCTCTCTCCTCGTTTCCCCATTAGCTGGTGTGTAACAAGGCACCACAGGCATCAAGCATGATTTAAATCACCACTTCTACCCCTGCTTGATGTGCGTGCCTGTGTAAGGTATAGGGTTTGTTTTTTTCCCTTGTTCTCTTTTCTGTTTCAATTTATTTCCCTTACCCAGGAGTTTGCTGGTGAATACAACGGCTTCAGACTGGAGAGATCTAAAGCTAATTTTCTTATTCTGTTTGAATAAATGGCTGTTGGCCCTTACAGGAGTAGGTTAGCCTTCTCATGTGGTTGTAATCTCCTTAACTCCCAGCCACAGAGCTTCTAATGCCTGTTGTACAAATGGTCTGCCTTTCATACACGGCTGTGTTTGTCCTTGTTTAATTCTTTTTCTGCATATCTGTCTCTTAAAATGCTGATCCTGGGAGGTTCCCATTGTAAATATGTTTTTCTGAGTGTTTTGGTTCTCTCTTCTCAGGTGGCTTTTGCTGCTCGTCTTATGTCCTACCACCAAAAAGGAAGGCAAGCCTCCATCACCATGGGAAAAGAATAAACCTCTTGCTATAGAAAGCAAGGTCCCTGTGGCCATGAGTGCACCTTTCCACATGTCCTGCACTGCCAACAGAGAGACTTGAGAATGAGATCCCAGCTTGATGCTCTGCAGCTCAGAAGATGTCATCTCCCATGGTTCTGCTTCTGCTGTTGTCCTTCAGATTCTTAGGAAAAAGGGGAGATTTAGATGAGATATTAGGAAGAAATTCTTTACTGCGGGGCTAGTGAGACAATGAAACAGGTTGCCCAGGGAAGCTGTGGATGCCTCATCCCTGGAAGTGTTCCAAACCAGGCTGGATGGGGCTTTGAGCAACCTGGTCTACTGGGAGGCATCACTGCCCATGGCAGGGGGTTTGGAACTTGATGATCTTTAAGGTCCCTTCCAACCCAAAGCATTCTAAGATTCTGCAATAACATTCAATGAGTGCTGCTGAAATCCTCCTGGTATCCCTAAGGACAGATGGCTACCAGGGGAGCTAAGCATGTAGAGGTCCAACAAAATTTACAGCCTGTCATGGTGTCTTTCCGTTCCACTAAGCTATGAACTGTGGTTATTCACAGTGCACCTGGTGGCACCCAAAACATTTTTGGCTTCTGTCATGGTTAGTCTCTATGAAGTTTTTTGCTCTGTTTCATACATTTCCATACAGTGGAGTGGCTGATTTATCCCTCCCTGCAAAATTCCCAGCCAATGGGTTTTGCATTCACATTCAATAGGGCATTTTCAGGTGAGGCATCAGTGTTTCTCAGAGTAAATCCAGGTACTTGGTAGACAGCTAGACTGATCTAAGAGTCTTCCCAAAGGCTTGATTCAATTGTCTCTGCAGAAAAACCTGGCTCTATTTGGTGAAGAACAGATGGTACCCTGAAGTATAAAATGGAGCTGCTCCTATATTTCTTTCTTATCAGTCGTGACATGGATATTAAGAAAACAGGATGTACAAATATTCTGCCTCTGAAACATCATAGGAAATTGCTGCCTCTCAGCTATATCAGCTTGGATTCATGGAGTGGCAGTCACCTAAGTTCTTCCAGTCACCCGGTACTGTGGAGGTGATTGACGCTCAGGTTGTATAGGTTGGGGCTGGACCTGTGGGGTGAGCTCTGTGAGGATGGGTGGCTGTGGCCAGGATATAGCCCCCCATATCTTGGGAAAAATGTTGCGGGAAGACACCCCCTCCTTTGGTTGCCCGCGTCAGAGGCATCTGCAAAGGACAGCAGGAGAGACATGAAGGGCAGTTTCAGTGGTCACAGACCCTGACGCCTCTTCTAGGTTTAGGGGAGAGCTGAGAAATAAGCTTTGGGAATGACAGTTTGGGATTTAAATGCCTGGAGGAATTAGGGTAAAAACTGCATATTTAAGTGCTTTTATGGATCCGACACCTAGAGCTTTGAAGGTGTAAATTCAGCACACTTGGTAACTGCACAATTAGTTATGGTGTTGAGAACCAGCTATATAAACAGCATATTCTATGGATTATAGGGATTTTATGTATCATATCTTAGGGATATGATTTTAGCATCTGGGGTCAAAAACCATGAGCATGAGTAAAATCATGGCTATCTACCATGTCCTTTTCACTATACCCTTCTGTCAGGCATAAAACGGCAAGACACTTCAATTTACTTACTGTCAAACACTCAAACCCTGCCACAACATTGCAAATCTAACCTACAATAACGAAAAAGTGTTCTGCAAGCTGAACAGTATGTGGGTGGTTCAACAGGTAAAAGATATATAGCAGAAATTAAAACTTGCTAAAAGCATACTTTGAAGGACAACATACTCCTCCTTTTAATATTTATTGTAGACTCAAAAGCTTCAGGTTAATTTAATTTCCTTCCAGCATACGAATCAACAGTTTGACTTTGCAAGATGCACAGTTCTGTTCCTCTGAATCCTAAAAGCATATTGTTTACACGACATAATCAGCAAATGAAAATGATCTTGTTCACGGAGGGTCCGGTTCCCACAAAATATCCACACCCTTCCTTGCTCATGAATTATGGATGTCTGGGGTCTGCGCTCTACCAGAAACTTGGCTGGGCTATGTAAAACCATTTTCTGGAGAGTGTGTTTTATTTTGAATGAAGCAAGCAGGCAACAGGCCAGTAGGATTAAAATGGATTCTTTATTTAAAATAACTCACAAAACGTAGCAGCTCCTACCATTTTGTTAGTCTCCCCAGATCCCTTTTGCAGACTTCGGCTGGTGCCCCCGAGTACACTCCGCATCTCTCAGGGTGCATCAGAGGGTGGCTGCTACCCAGGGCTGGTCGCCACCCAAAAGCTGATGGACACGAGAACAAGGAGACTCTTGTGGGAACCTCAGCCGCCAAGTCACTGGATCCATTATCCCAACCCTAGCATGAAGAAGGAACATCCATCTTTCTGCTCCCTCAGCTTATGGGAAATAATTCCTCCAGGTATAATTCGGGAATACTGTGGAGCTTTAATTCTCTGAAATCATAACAAAGAGCTCTCAGATTCCCTGATGAAAAGAGGGAATGCTCTGTATCTGTCTAATACCATGTTGAATCTAAAGCTCCCTGAACTTATTTGGACAATGTTAACAGCAGTTTATTGAGTGCAGGCAAAGTAGTGAGTGGGACACATCCACAACAGATACCATGGGATATCATAAGTTATTCTGGCAGTGCCAAGAATGACCCATCCTGTCTGACCAAGCACGAAGCGGTCACCTTCTCTGTTCCCAGCAAAATCTACATGTGTGTCATCCTTTAAGTTGCTGTAACATTTTTCTCCGGTTGACTTTCTCTGATGCAAGCTAGAGAAGACAGCCAAACCTGAAACAAGAAGCATGGACCTCCTTTGCCAAAGAAGAGGTAACCTGTCAGCAACAAACAAACAAACAAACTCAAGTGTCATAAAAGGAATTTAATTGAGTATTGTACAAAATGCTCCTTGATGCTACAAAATAAAAAGCTGTCAAATCATTTAGCAACGACCTCTGACAGGAAAAATGAAGTCTGTAGCTCAGAGTCCCACCTCAGTTAGAGTTTACATGTCAGCTGTCCATCTGCTGCCAGACCTGGTGAGCACCAGATCCTGCCCTCCACACGTGTCAGCAGAGCTGAAATGTTGCTGAACTTGACCAACAGTCACCCTCAAGTGTCCATGAAGGTGCCTGCACTTACCCTCTCCCTGTTGGGTCCTTACTGTACAGACCCATTTCCAACATTGCTGTCCTGAAAGAAGAGACCATCCTTTTGCTGTCTGCCCTCCAGAGAGCCAAGAAATTACCTCTCCCAGACTGAAACCTCGTTCCTTCCTCGTGACACCATCATTACAAAAGTGGCCTTTCCACCTCTTTAATCGCTACTACTGCTTTCTTATTTTGTCATGCCATGTTCACTGCTTATCAGTTTGCTCAGCTCAAGGACTTTGAGTTTTACAGGTTGTCAACACCACAGGGGCTAGCCCTTGCAGAGGACCCCAAGCTGTGGGAACCACATTTGATGCCACTCTGTACCAGCCCCCATTCTGAAACCTCCTCTTCCCCATGCTGCATCCCTAAGCTGGGGCTGGGACAGGCAGAGGCAAGCCCTTCTGGGCTGGGACAAATGATATTTAAAAGGGAGAGGGTGGGGGGAGGTGAGGGGAAAAAAGAGCAAGAGCCCTGTTAGCTGCACTTGGCAGTAGTTAGGAGGACCTAGAGGGCTCTGGCAAGAAAGCATTTCTCTGTGCACTTTCCAAGATCCATTTTGAAAAGATGCCAGGCAGAGCTCTGCAGACCTAAGTGGAAGTAGCAAGCATGATGGTGACATCTTTAAACCTGGCTGGCTACCAATGGCTTTTTTCAGGGCCAGAGCGATAAGGCTGGTAGAAGATTATTTTCTTTGTTGTTGTGAAATCACGTAGTCGTTGTTCTTGATAGTTGCGTAGGTGTTTATCCAAGAATACATGTTAAAGAAATGCCTATGTCACTGAGACAAGAGCAACCGCCATAATTTATACAAGAAGGCTGACATTCCAGCATTAAGTGAGAAAAATCATGACATTTGCCATTTTTAAATCACCTTGGGGCAGGATATCCAGTCAGACATTACCACAGCCCAATTAAACTGGTAAGAAAAGAGACAACAGTTAACATTCAAAGGACACAATGTTCTTCCCTTGCCTTGCCTGAAAAGAAAAAAATAATGAGAGTGGGATTATAAATTTGTTACCGTGTCTATTAATAATNTGCTTTTCCGCTTCTGACTCTCTGATGAGGCAAATAACGAAATTGCCTGACCTTGGTTGTTCTAGCAGTAAGTATAAGCAAGGGCCTCTCTGCACACCATTCCTTGGGATAATCAGGTCTTATCATTGTGAGAGTGAACAGTTTTCTGAACAATGTGCTGTTAATTTCAGAGTTTAGTTGGTTAGAAGAGGCCCAGTTAAAAAAGTAAAATTACTGAAGAGAAAATTGGTTCTGTTTTACCTCAAACCAGGACATCAGCCCAAGGGCATGGAGAAGAAACCTTTTGACAAAGCAGAAATTAATAAGGAATAGTTTAGGGAGATCTGCTTCAAATAGATTACAGTTGCCTTTGAAAAGATTTCCCTTCCTCCCCATAAGATGCTTGGAGTTGCAGTATCATCTGAGGGGAAAATACTGCAAAGACTGCCAAGAAAGCATCGGAAGAAAGTTAATATAGAGAGGAAAAGCTGAGACAAGATGGTGTTCCAGAGGTTACGGGCTTAATGTTCAGAATTTCTCTAGTCCAGCCTTTGTCCTAGCAGAGAAAGGTACTGCGTAAAAATAAAATATGTATCTGCTATTTCTACTTGCAGATATTACTGAATTGCATGTAGTAATTTCTATCCCTCATTTTGCACTTTTTTGGCTTATGAGGGAACCGACATTGAGCGATCTATTGTATTGCAAAAAACTCTGCATTTTGGTGTGCAAAAGGGTCACATCTCTAACTTCTACTATTTCTGCTCTAAGTCATGAAGAAAACTGTTTTGTTGTGCAGAACAGAAATGACAGTTCGAAGCTTGTGGAAGTTGATGCTTCAAATCAGAAGGAAGAAGGGAAGGAATATTTCTGATAAGGAGTAAATACGCAAAATACACAAATGTACTAGAGATCACCACCAGCCACTAGGGTGACTACTGGGAGTCAAGGGTGTTCAGTGTTTCAGACTAGTGAGAAATGGAGCCAGGGAGGGAAAGAGCAGGGAAATACTTATTTTGGTGGCAAATTCCTTCCTAGAAGTATATAAATATCTCCAGACAGACACAGTCAAGAAAGGGCAGCAGACAAGAGGAAAAAGACCTACCCAAGAAGACAAACAGCAAGACATGCTGATGAAGTTACGCATTTTCCTGGTGTAGTGCCACTGCTGCATATCCTGTTTCCTTCTGGTCAGTTAGGTATCTAAAACACAAACAAAACAAAGCAAAATTCACTAGTGTCTTTTATACGTCAAAGTGGAAAGAGAGGAAACAGAGGAAGAGGTGCTGTCTCCAAGGGCACACACTAAATCAACCTGTGTAGAAAAATGGAGGCTTATAAGGCTCTATAACTGAAATAAATCTTCTGTGCAAGACAAAGCTTCCTAGCTTAACACTCTCACTGATAGAAGAAGGTACCTTCTCCCGTGTACATTAAAGCACATCAGAAGCAGTCTTGTAATTGCACCACTTAAGTTATTGCTTCTTCTCCAAGCACGGTGCAATCAGCAGTGCAAAGTGCTCCTTTCCATAATTTCCTAGCAGCAAAGGGGGTGTCAAGCAAAAAAATGCCTTTAAAATGGTCTACAGAAAACATGTTCAAGGGACCGTACCTGACAGCTAAACACAAGTATCAGCTTGCTTTTTCTTCGGACAGAGCACCAGTTGGGGTGAGCCATGCTGCAAAGGTGAGAACAGAGAGTTTAAGGAACTTGGCAGTCATCCCCCGATGAACTAACTGCACAGTAGCTTAGAACATAAGAGTCCTTATGCTGCTCCTTTTCCTCTCCCCTGGAGAAGACCATCCCCGCAGCAGGGACCGTGTGTTCACTTTAGAATAAACTCCTAGTGAAGGAGGCAACTCTGCAAGCCTTAATGGCGGTGGTTCACCATCCACAGAGCCAAAGGCAGGGCTGGAAGCTGTGGGCCAGGGCTGCAGGGCACTGAGCAGGGCTACCCCTTTCTTACTGTTTCTTGTAGCACTGTCAAGGCTGCAGGACTCTCCTCAAGGCATTGCTGGCTACAAGGGCAAATGTGATATATAGGCAGCTTGAGCTCAACCAGTGTGGATGCCTGCAGCTGGTGGATGCTGATGGCTCAGAAGCAGCTGCATGAACACACCAGGCTGCATCCTGCTCCCTGGTCCCGTGCCTCAAGGTCAGATAGACATGTACTCTAATTCAGGAATGACAGCAGCTTTTTATGATGTAGCTTGTGCTGTGTGGGACAGGGTTATCACATCTACTGGTTAAAATGTGCTTCAACACATGCTTCAGTGTACACAGTTGTAGACAAGCCCTTAGCATGAAGCAGCAGCAGTTAGTTGTTGGGTTTTTTTTTCTCAAAGCAGAACTATTCTTCCTATGCCATTTAATGAGGTAAGACTAAACTGAAGTGAAACTGTTGCCTCACCAGAAGACTGTAAGTAATAACATTTGTGTGCAATTGCATGTGATAAGATCATTCTTAAAAAAGGAAAGCTTAAATGCATGGAAGTAATTATTAACATGAAGAAGAGAAAGGTGGGCCACCTTTAGTTTCTGCAGTGTGAAATTCTGTGTCTTTTCCTGTGTCTGTGGAATTTAACACATATTATCACTCAAACTGTGACAGATATGTTTTAGAAGAGCAGTCAAGAAAGTCTTCCCCTTTCTATCTGCTCTCCAAGATACTGCGGTAACACAAACCATTCCTTTCTCCATCTGTCTGCATGGCTCCTCATTATTAATTGTATTTCCCAAGGTTTAGGAGTATCTTCAGTAACCCTGGGAAATCTTGTTTTCAAACTCAAAATGTGTTTTTTTCCCTGATCCTTCTTACAACCCCCTCTTTAAAATGAAAGGCTCCCATTCATAGTTACCCTTTCTTTCCTCCTCTTTCGCCAGTTTTCAGTCCAATATGCTCATTGTCCTTCTATTCCATGACTTCAGACCTTAGACATTTTAACCAACAGCGGAGAATGTTGTCAAATGCTTTCTGAAAAACGGAGTCTATAATATCCTTTCCCCTTCCTTACCAGGGCAGTAATTTCCTCAAAGAATTCCAACAAATTAGTTAGGCATGATCTCCTTTCCCTGAATTGATGTTAGCTGTCTTTAATCAAGCTCTGCTTTTCCAAGTGTTCCCTATTTGGTCCCTTAAAGGAGTTTTGGAGTCTTTACCCTTCAGTGAAGTCAAACTGACAAGTCTGATTTCTCCCAGTGTCTGGGGAAGCCGTCTTCTTTTTTTCCCTTAAGAAAAAATGATTAGAAATAAATTTCAAGTCATTTCAGCAGCCTCCCACCTAAAGACACTTACTCCCTCTGACTTTCAAGAACAGCTTTAACTTTCAAGAGTGGGGATGCATACTAAGAAAATAAGGGTGAGAATGGAGAGACACAACATCATAGATGACAACCAAATAATAACAAGCATTTCTGATGAAGTCTGAGATTTGCAGGGATTAAACTAATGTCCAGTTTCTCCTGCAAGAAAGCAACACCAGGATCCACACCAGCCTACAGTGCTTCCCCACAGACCTCGCTGGCGAACAGCTGTTGGGATGTGATGTGCTTTGTCTTAAAGTCCTCGGTGTGTTTATGTACTTATGAGACTTTGCATGCCACCCCCCAAGCTTGGTTTTCACTTCAGGCATGAGCAAACTGGAGAGGGGGTGTGTGGGAGATTAGTCCCTCTAGTGGCATCAGCATTGCCAGCCTGCATGTACCTCTGCATGTGGTGCATCATCTGGCTTCATCATGGCACAAGCCTGTCCCCACACACACCTCTGAGAGTGACTGCATCTGTGGAATGTCATTTATTGACCACCCAGTGCCATAACTTATATCTTGCTCTTGGTGGCTATTTGGTGGCTATAACCGTGGTGGACTAGGCGTGAGGGGCAGACCAACCACTTTATCAGGACCTCCTCTGCCCAGTCCCACAGGGCAGGGCAGCTTGAGGAGCCTGGCACCAGGTGCTTACAATATCCTGTCTGGGTTTGGCCTTTTTTGTGGGTGGGTTTCACCATAATCTCTCCACAAATCACCCCCTTCTTCAGAGGCCAGCTTCATTCTCACTGTCCTCCAGGAACAGAGATGGCCCCCGTGCAGTGGGAGAGCTGCCCCGGAGAAGACGACATAGGCATGACCATGCAGGATGAACTTGCACCTGGCCATTGTGCCCGCTCCTGTGAAGCAGCAAAACACCCAACTCATCCAATTGTATCTGAGGGAAAAAAAAAAAAAAAAGTTTTCACTACTGTCATTGGTAGGAAAAGGGAAATAGAAGAACATCAAAGAAGCAAAGAAGGTTCTGCCTATTGTGAAGTACAAAATCAGCTCAAAGTCACAGCAATAAACACATCCCATTACAAATTTACATTTTGAAACAGATTTGAATTGCATGCTCTATGCATTCTTCGGATTCCTGCCTCTGCAAGTGATACTGTATTGATCTAGAATTAGCAATAAGAAATCCCTGTATCTGTAGGTTTCTGCCCAGAGTGAAGATGACTGCTGGATCCCCCCCATTTCTAAAACAGATTGTTGACACAAGCTGTACTGGGAGCACCTTATTTACTGTCCAAAAGGAAAAGAGATTCTGGTAGCTGCACCTTTCACAGGTAAAGAAATATACATTTTAAAAGAGAACAGAAACCAGTCTTTAACAGTTTTAGTCATTGTGTTTTAAACACAAGATCAACTTCAACAGATCTGAATGTTGTTTTTTTCTGCCTGAGAGAACAATATCTACTACCTATTTCTGGCTCTTTCTTTTCTTATCTCCGTCCTACCATTAAGCACCATTCATGAAACATCAGACACATGAAAAGGGATTCCTGGGTCACCAGTCTAGTCTCCCAGTATCATAGGCAATCACACTAAATCCCTTTCATAAATCCCTCTTAAAACCCTCTGCTTCTTAAAAAACGCAAATCCCACAATAAATAAATAAATAAATAGGTCATTTGCTCCTGTTGTTCTTATAAAAGACTATTCAGAACCTCATCTTTCTGCTGTTCTGATTTTCTTTCTTCCTATTTCCAAACTGCGTTTTTCATGGCCCATTACTGTCCATCTGTCCTTACGCCAAAATCTTCCTTTGACTTAAATATATCTTCCTGTTTCCTGGAAGGTCTCCTTTCCTTCTTATGCCACCTTTTACCATTCTCCTTCCTTTCTCATTTCTGTTCTCTCCTTCTCGAAGTCTTATCTCACCCATGACAGATTGTCCAGAAAAAATGTTGACGGATCAGGCAACAAAGCTGTTCCATCAGACTGAAAGACTGAAAGTCATTAAGAATTTGGATATATCAGATACATCAGCTGAAGTGCAGGTAACTGACCTTAGCTTGTGGCACATGCCAAGTAAATCATATAACTTCAAAACTCAGGGGAAGGGATTAAGACTATGTCAACTTGACCAAAACCAGAATGACAGATGGGACAGACTAATATTTGAGACATGTTAGAAGCATGAGTGTGGTCATTCAGTTGTGTTGCTTAGACCTGTTCTGGAACAAAATATAGCAAATATACCAGCTTCTGTAAATCTTACTCTGTTTTCTGAGTTTCTTCACTGCAATAGTGATCAGAATTAATGAACTGAAAAAGGCAGCAGACACTCCTACCTACTCCTACCTACTCCTAGGAACAGTACAGGGCCTGGCATAACAAAAAGGGTGCTAGGTGTCAGCCTAGCACTGAACACTTGCTCTTGTAGTACAGAGGAGAGGGAAAGCAGGGGAGCAGGAACCACAGCTGGCAGCCAGTGGGTCACAGCATCACCCTTTCCCAGCCCTGGCCAGACCTGAGCACAAGGATGAACAGCAGGGAAGGGGAAGCCGAAAGTCAGTTTCACAGCATTACTTGGGAGATCAAATCATATTAATCTAATTATTAATTGCTGCAATGCAAATGAAGGACAGATCTGCCAGAGTGGTGATGGGACAGAACAGGGACAGGGGGTTTTTTTAGCATTTATGAACTCCATTATTAAATCTCAGTCCAACTCAGAGAGGGCTTCCAGATCTTCTCCAGAAACAATAAAACATTGTTTTTTAAAAAGTCAGCATTACTGACTACAATTTTATCATTTGCCTGTGTTACCAAGACCTACAGCAGCTTCTTCCTTTTATCAGGTTTGACATTTTTGGTAGATTTCTGACTGACCTAACTGCACCTGGAAAATGTATGCTTGCTACATATCTGCTGTTTTATTTAGATCCACATTCACTTTCTGTTAAATATTGTGATTCAGCTGATTTAAAACAGTTTGGGTTTACCTTGAAAATGGGCCTTCAGTTAAAGATGTGCCTCCTTTCCCAATTTCTTTTCAGAGCCTGCTCTTTTTTTGGCTGGATTTCCAGTGCTGACTGCTAGGCTGGCCCTTGGGAGGCTACCCCATGCCACCCACCCTTAGCCTTTCCCAGAGCTCCACATGAGCATGGATGTGAGGACAGGGACCTAGTTACAGTCTTTTTGATTCCTGCTGTGCCCTTTGTCCTGAGTCAGCATCCCGGTGAGAGCAACGTGACAACTGCTCTCCCTGTCACTCACCCAGCTGGCGAGGTTCCCCCTGTAGTTATTTGCCTTTGGTAGCTTCAAAGAGCACCACCACCACCTCCCTGGGGTCTACCAGATGCAGGTTAGCGGTTGCCTGCTTTGTACTATGTGCCCATTGCAACGGAATTTTGGAAGAAAACCACAGAGAAATGAACTGTAAGAGCATCCCGTCATCCTCCTACGGTGGGCTCAAAACTCACAGTCTTGTGAACCTCCCCCCATGAAAAGTGATTTCTTAGCTGACAGTTGGGCATGTGGAAGTCTAATAAGCTCTCGCACAGCTTTTCAGCCATCTAATAGAAATCAGTTGCGGTTTAGATCTAGCTGTTACCTCCATATGCACTGAGGAAAAAGCCACTGGTACTGTCCACTGAAGTCATCCACATTTTTTCCATGTCCAGTCAACTCTCAACGCTATTCTCAATAGACTAATACAGAACATATGTAAATTGGACTGTAAGAACATATTTAGTATATTTAGCTTTGAAAAATGAAGTTATGATGAAGAATGAACATCAAGGGGCGGGGAGGGGTGAAGATGGCTGGGAATATTTTTATCAGGGCACAGCTAATCCACAACCTGGATGCGCTGCTCCCAGGTGATCAAGAGCTGACTGGGTTTCAATCACAAATGTGGCTCCTTTCATTTCTGCTTTAAACCAAAGTGAGCTTGAATTCTCCGGGCTAATGTACATCTTTTTCTCATTGCAGAACTTGGCACTATTCAGTACAAATAGCATGCCTTGCTTGAGGAACTGCAAGAGTAATGAAGGCCGGGGCTTTTTGAATCATGCCTGAGATGCATTAGCAAAGCTGTGGGGCACTTCCCGCAGCACCTGCCTGGGCAGTTCCTGGCAGCACTGGGAGCTGTTGGGTTTTCCCTTTCCTGATCCCCAGATGAAAACAGCTTTTAAAGAGGCAGTTCCCATTGCATGCCTGATTTTGGCAAGTAATGGATGATGCTTAGATGGGAAGAGAAATTATCCTTCCCTTTTCATCATGACCTCTTTACCTTACCTTCACTCCACATCTGGTCCTCTAACCCCATTCCTCTGCTTCTGAAACACCTTTTCTTCTCTTCATTTTTCTCCCTTTATAACTTATCCCCCTCTTTTGTTACCAGCTTTCAAAATCATAATAGCCTAACATGATGTTTCCTGCTATCATTCCTTCCTCACCTCCTCACCCGTGGTCCTGGTTGCAGCCGTAAGCTCTTTGGGAAATTGACTTCCCACCGTCTCTTTTCCACATCTGCTGGAGAGGGGTCCCCAGTCCTGGTTGCTCTGTATCCTAATAAACGTGTCTAAAAGCAGTGATAACAAGTAGCAACTTTGCTCCTCAACTAATTAGTTCCCACATATGTCAAGTGTTTTATTCCTTTAGAAACTCTATGCCCTGTAGCAGAAAATGGGAATTAATCTATAACTTTATGTGTCATCAGGTCAAGGGACAGAAGTCACCTCACCTGAGTTGCACTGCCGACATGATGCAAAGTGAATTTGGAATTTAAATACCGGGAATGAATTTTTCATGAACCATTTGAAGATAGCATTACTGAAAAAATTTGTAAAAATTTTGCATAACAGTCAATAGCAAGGAAGACTTGAACCGCTCCTGAAGAGTACACAAGTCAAAAAAGCGCTGAACTTCATCCAATAAATTATTCATTGTGAATTGTTCGTGCAGCTGTGCTCTACATACAAGGGAAGTTCAGGGGGTCTAATAATCCCTCTTCATGCAGAATATTTTGTTACATGGGGAAAACAGTAATTCAGAGGATGCTCAATTTTTATGCTCTTGTAATAAATTAAGAAACTGTTTGATTCTGGCATTTGGGAGGAAAAAGCCTTTTTTTTTTTTTTCTTTACTGCCATGAACTATCTCAGAATAGTTTTTTAATGGAAATTATTAGCACGGTTGCCATTAAAAAATCAGTGTTGGTCCAGCAATTACCACACGATCCCAAATGATGTAGTTCAGGAAAATATATTTATCCCAGAGACAGTGTGTGGTAAGTTATGGTAAAAGTTGCTTCTTTAGGAGCACCCACCACAACTCCATCTGTTTTAGCTAAAATAACTGTCCGAGTGACCCCAATTTCAACTTTATGAGGCTCATATTAATAGGGAATCTGAAGAAAACGAGCCAGAGTTTAGCTTCATGTCACTGCTCACATTTTCAAGCTCTTTATCAAGTATCTCTTAAAAGTGTCCTGTATGCTAGAACTCCGAATGCCTGTCTGTAAGTGATGGACTCGTCTTTAAAGAAACAGATCCACTTAATGTGTCCAGCTACAAACATGAGCCTATTGGTGCATATGAACTAACATGTCACCCTGTGATTGATGTTTCCCTATTACTCTGCCAAAGTACATTAAGTTAAGCTCCTTTTCATCTCCACAAATAGTAGGGACTACAGATGGCCCTCATTTGTAATCCTCAGGAACTAGCACAACCCAGTGATGTGAGAGGGTGCCGGTACCCATTGCCCGCCTGAAACGGATTAGGGAGATTTCTGTACGGAGCAGAGTTACAAGAATAAAGTAACATAGCAAGTAATAACAGAAAGGAAGGGGTGCTGACAGTGGCTGTGAGCACTAGCAAACTCTGCAGACGGCAACACTCTCTGAGCAGCCACTCGCATTCAGTGGTGAGCATTTTAGCGGCGTGCATGACTCAAATCTGCATATTCTTTGCCACTCGTCTCCTATGTGCCAGAAGGAATCTGCACCATGAGAAGCCACTTCCACTGCTTTGGTGGCCTCCTGGTCCCTCTGAAACCCACAGCTAATCTGCAGACTTCAGTCACAGTCAGGATTTCACCGTGACCTGGAGCTTGTTGTGATCCTGGGTGAGAGACAGCAAAAGGAGTTTGGGGATTGCTGGGTACCTCTCAAAATGTTGGTTTTTTTTTCTCAGCAGTGTTTGTATAGGGAGGTTGAGCAACTTGGACCTGATCAGGCACCTACTTTCATTTAAAACAAATCCCCTCAGGTGTTGTGCCCAGTCTGTTTGCTGGAGGGTCCCAATGTAAGCATTAAGGCTGCAGTCAGTCAAGGGAGCCAAGCTCCAGCAGCCCTAGGACAAGAAGCTCTGGCCACCTGCATCCCACCAGGAGCTGGGGATAGCCTTGTAGCCCACCTCAGGCCATGCAAAAACTCAGGAAACCAAATATGTGGGAAAGGGAGTGTTGAAAATACTTTCCTCAGGTGGAGATAATATCAACTCTCGCAAGACACCTCCAAGGCAGAGAAGACCTCAAAAGGCTATACGGTGTCAGCAAAGCTGGAGGAGAAAGGCCATGTGTCACTTTCACCAGGAGGGAGGGCTACAAGGCAGGTAGAGTGGGGCTGTTGGACCCTTGGCTCAGGGCTGTATGGAGCACCACAATGGTGGAAACCATTTTTGGACACAGCATATGTGCACCCATTCGTCAATAAACACGTCCTTCCCCTGTCCTCAGAGCAGAAGTATGCAGGGTCCACATGGTATAGCCCTCAGCTCCAGAGCCTGCCGGTGCTTTTGTGGGAAGAGCAGGGAATTGGGAGGGGGGGGTTGCGGATCTCCCTCTCCCATGGGTATCATTTTACCTCTTGTCAAAGACATTTCCATCCCCTGCGTAAAGGGAGCACACTGTAACGCAGATGGTCTTCACTTGACACGTATTACCGGAGTGAATTTATGTCATCTCGCTTTTTAAAAGGAGAGGAAAATAGTGAAGAAAGCAGATGTGATGGCAGTTCCAAGTGAGGGATTTGCTGGGCCAGTGGCTGTGAGCAGACAGCGCCGAGGGTGGTGCGGAGGCCAGGCAGGAAGGGAGACCCAGCCTCCAGACGGCACCAGAGATAACAACGGTCTTTCCAGACACCCTTATCTGCTCCAGCCAAGCGCTGGGACCAGCTGACGGACCTTCTCCAGGGAAAGCCACACAAAACTCCTTGGAGGTCTGAGCTTAGCTGGGGGAAAGAGGCTGGCGTGGATCTGGGCTGAGACATGGATATCTGCCTCGCCGGCCTGCTGCTTGCAGCCACCCAGAAGTCTGGCCGGGCTGGATCCTGGCCATGTGACAGATGAACAGATAGCATTATTCCACATTTTCACATGGTGTAGTTAGGCCTGACTGACTAAGGGTGAGAACAGAAAGGTCCTTCCGGAGCTGGCGCTGACCACTAGTGCTGCCTTGGCCTCCCTTCTGCACCACTCTCTGCTGGCTCCATCAGTGCTATGTTGTGCCAACATTTCTGCCATGAAAGTCACCATCTGACATGAACTCCTGGTCTGGCTGCTCATCCTGAGCCCTGGCACAGTAGCATGCCTCCCAAGATCCCTCCTTTCACCATGATGACGGTTGTCCCCTTGTGTGTTTCTCACTCCTTTCTTGTCTCTCTGTGAAGAAAGAGATGCACCAATGCACGGAATAACCCAAGAACATCCCAGCCTTCCCTTCCTCCTGTCTCACCTCCAGCAGACCCACACAGCCTCTCTATGTGTCCCCAAGGACAGGGAGCAGCTTCACAGCATCTTGCAGCCCAGAGTGCACTTCTCATCCTCCCTGGGATGTCCAAGGCTCTCAGCATCATGGTCATGGTTGACAGCTTCCTGCCATCCTTCACCACACATGTTCTCTCCTGCCCTCATCACAAAAAGCCTCCAGGCCATCTTTCGGGGAAGACAGGAGAGTTTGGAAGCTCCCTCTGGCCCCCAGGTGGAGAGACAGTAAGGGAAGAGAGAAAGGTGGGTAGGGAACAGGGAGGAGATGAAGTGGTGGGAAAATCTGGAGGTTGGGAGCACAATCTTGGCAGAGAGTGACTCTGAGGGTTCTTCCCCCTTCATGCTAAATTGCAAATGATTTTCCTCTGCATTAAATAGAAAACTTCATAAAATTGCATAAATCTTTTTTGTCAGAGAGCTAGTCTTGGATGTTGCATTCAATTTACTGACCTATCTTTATCTTAATCCAGTTGAATTTAGATAAGACTTTTTTCATTATCTGCAGAACCAAGTGCCTCATCCCAGAGCCAACTTTGCTTTCCTCTAGAGTACAGCAGTTTGTTTAATAAAATACATTTCTTAATAATCACATTTATAGGATTCCAATTAGGATAGGCTTGAAAATAATGATACAGTGTAAAGAGAAATGCTCTGAGGTGACAACTAAGTATTGAATATCTGATATTGAAATACAGCAGTGATGACACAGGCATGTAATTATGCACGCAAAGTATCCATATGCAAATTACTGACAGAATGTTATTTGTGTGCATGAAAGCATGCTTCCTTCTCTTACCTGGAAAGGCCATAGGTTGAACTTCTGCATCTGCTTTTCAAAACAAAAAAGACTCCTGAAATGGAACTCATTAGTGTGGGATGGTCTATATTTCCAGGACAGCTGAAAAGGTAGTAAAAACAGAATTGTTCACTTCTCTTAAAATTTAAGTTTTGCAAATACTTGGATGTTTCATATCTACAGAAATAATGTTCCCTTTCAGATACAAATAGCTTGATCCTGCAGCCACTCCATAACCATATGGAATGAAATTGAAAACAAAAGCCATTTTCATATCTGCCGTCAGTCTTCATTTAAAAGGTGGAGCTGAGTGAACCTTCCTGTTTGCTTTCTCATGAACATTCCTGATTTTCTTTGCAACAGAGTCAAACAACTGTGAGCTTTCATGTGGGGCACAGTTGGTACTGATGTGGCCATGTTCACTCTCTGAGTTTTAAAGGCTTGGGTGGAGAATCAAGTGTTCTAAGCTCTCCATCAGCAAAGATATATGTAGATACCTTACTGAAAAGAAGGACAACAATCTTGCAGTGAAACTACACAAAATATTCCCAATAAAACAAAACCTGTGGTCTGTGTTGTTATTAATGTGCAGTACTGAAGGAACTTGAAGGAACCACATGGGATATTTTTTTAATCTATTGGCTCATTTCATTTATTACATCTGTTAGGAGAAAAAAGGTGGAACTTTCCCGAAGTATTTCTTTCTTTTATGCAGGAGAAGCAAACCCGGTTTTCTAAACAGAAAGAATATCACAC
>VXBW01004069.1:480244-508467 GCA_013400375.1 Thinocorus orbignyianus | reverse complement strand
AAAAAAAAAAAAGAAGAAGATCCGCTTCGTAGTTAGTCTCCTTAAAGAGGTTCGCTCCCATGGTCTAGCACAGCCATCCATTGTCACAAGATCCAACCATATCCTTGAAGGTGGCTGGGTCAAGGAGTCCAACCACAGTTAATTCTAGAGACCAATGGATAAAAACTCTAGCAAAGCACCAGGGTTATGTAGAAGATAATGTTATTGGACTAGGAATTGTTTTGTCATAAATCAAGTTAAACTTTCCTCATCATAACTTTTGTTCCGCTAAAATAACCTAAAAAAATGTAAAAATATATCATTTTCAGTTTTCAGCAACTTCTACTTTTTATCAGTCAGCAGGTAGCCTTTGGAATATTGTATATTCATTGTGTGTCACTGTTTCTCTTAAAAAAAAGTGGAGATTTGGTCTCAAAATTGGAAAGTCATGGATTCGATGGACGGACCACTTGATGGATAAGGAACTGGCTGGACGGCCACACTCAAAGGGTTGCAGTCAACTACTTAATGTTCAAATGGCGTCCAGTGACAACTGGTATTCCTCTGGGGCTGGTACTGGGACCAGTTCTATTGAACATCTTTGTCAGAGACAAGGACAGCAGGATAGAATGTACCCTCAGCAACTTTGTCAATGACACCAAGTTTGGTGGCACGGTTGACACGCTGGAGGAAAGGGATGCCATCCAGAGGAACCTGGATAGGCCTGAGAGGTGGGCTAGTGCAAATCACATGAAGTTCAACCAAACCAAGTGCAAGGTCCTGCACCTGGGTTGTGGCAATCCCAGGCACAAACACAGGTTGGATGGAGAATGGCTAGAGAGCAGCCTTGAGGAGAAGGACTTGGGAGTGCTCAGGGATGAGAAGCTCACCATGAGCCGGCAGTGCGCGCTGGCAGCCCAGAAAACCAACTGCATCCTGGGCTGCATCAAAAGAAGCATGACCAGCAGGTCACAGGAGATGATTCTACCCCTCTATTCTGCACTCATGAGACCCCACCTGGAGTACTGTATCCAGCTTCGGAGTCCTCAACATAGAAAGGACATGGAACTATTGGAACAGGTCCAGTGGAGCGCCATGAAGATGATCAGAGGGATGAAGCACCTCTCCTATGAAGACAGGCTGAGAGAGCTGGGGCTGTTCAGCCTGGAGAAGAGAAAGCTCTGGGGAGATCTTACTGCAGCCTTCCAGTATCTGAAGGGAGCTCCAGGAGAGCTGGAGAGGGACTCTTTGTCAGGAAGTGTAGTGACAGGACAAGGGGTAATGGTTTTAAACTGAAAGAGGGGAAATTTAGATGGGACTTTAGGAAGAAATTCTTTACTGTGGGCATGGTGAGACACTGGAACAGGTTGCCCAGAGAAGCTGTGGATGCCCCATTCCTGGGAGTGTTCAAGGCCAGTCTGGATGGGGCTTTGAGCAACCTGCTCTAGTGGGAGGTGTCGCTGCCCATGGCAGGGGGGTTGGAACTCAATTATCTTTAAGGTCCCTTCCAACTCTGATCATTCTATGATTCTACAATTCTATGCACAGTTTACTACAAAGTTATTGTAGCTCTATGAAAGTGTTCAACTTTCCCCCTTTATTCTTTCTGTCCCCTCTCTCTCCAGAAATCTGTTCTAGTTCCAGGCATTTAAGTCTGAATTTTTCTCTTCCAAATCTCTGTTTATAAATCTCAAATGCTGACATAAGCCCACAGTTTCTTCTCTTACCAAACGTGCCCTTTCCTTAGGACGTAGTGGGTTTTTCCAGGGGCTAGCACAGGATTTCACACAAACGAGCCAGCCTCCTGTGTCCCAGTGCCTTATTCAGTTTCTGGATCATCTGCTCAGCGGCAGCATTTCAGCTGTTCATGGCATTTTCTAGCAGCCCACATCCCCCGTTGGGTGCGCCGAGGCTTTTATTTCATTGTTGGTTTCCCTGCTATGCTGCCAATGACTGACGGCACACATATTCCCCCCGAGAGCACGATGGACTGTGTATAGTTCACCAGGGACATCCTGGCGGTTTGCGAACCGATGCAGGAAATATTGTCAGCTATGTGTTAGTGATATATCCCAGCTCTTCTCATGACGCATATCTTTAAAGGCTGGGGTTTTTTTCCAGTTCCAGCAATTGGTGATGACTCGAGCAAACCAAATCTGGTCATTAACCAATAAGGATTTGTCTTAAAATATCCTACATTAACTAACTAATTTACTTTCAGAGGACTGACCGAGAAGTTATTTATTTAGTCCCTATGATCATAACCTAGTAGGGTGCTTAATTTACAGCTGATTCATCACCGTGCATCTTTAGAAAGGTGACTCCCTGGAGTCCAGCTGCACAACGTGAGATGAAAATCAGCCATGAGGAGCTGTGGGAGGTGGAGGAGAGAACATGAGCAGCAGCACTGCCTCAGAAGATGCTTCTTCCACACCAAGGGGCAGACCTGGGCCCTGTCTATGGCCACCTGCCCCGTAGCTACCCGTGGCACTGCAGTGCACTTGCAATCACATGCGACTCAGGCAAATGCATCTCATATGCCTGTGTGTGCACACCTTGCACCCACACACATACACACCTTGCACACTCACATCTCACACACACACATCACATACACACCTCAGACATCTG
Source organism: Thinocorus orbignyianus (assembly GCA_013400375.1). NCBI lineage: Eukaryota > Metazoa > Chordata > Aves > Ciconiiformes > Thinocoridae > Thinocorus > Thinocorus orbignyianus. The sequence goes on along the minus strand of VXBW01004069.1, from coordinate 505,857 downwards.
TCCCCAGCCTCCTTCCCAGTGTGGTATCAGCACCAGGAGGAAAAGCTGACAGTGAAATCAAGGAGCTTTGTGTCCTATAAGTCTTCACTTTGGCATGTCAGGAGAGAGTGCAGTGGGACAGAGAAAACTAATTAATTTCTTCTAATCAACCAAACTTCTCTAATGAACATGACCAGCTTTCTTTCTCCCTGCCACTAAGATAAAGTTTGATTTTATTGCACCTGATTTTACTGTTTCTTTATCAGCCACAACAAAACAAATCAAGAAAACAGATGTGATCGTTGAGCAGCTGCCCATCACCAATGAGTGGGGAACCAAAAGCAGGAGAACCCCTGGATCCAGCCTTGGGCGATATCACCTTTACAAATGGTCCTTTGAACACATGGGTGAGTGGGGCACTCCCTGGTATCATTTTTATTAAATCCTGATCCCAAAAGTCCATCTACAGCAGGAAAGAGAGGCTGCCTACACAGCCTGGATATCTCCAGGCGGAGAAATTAAGCTTCTGAAGGAGCCCAGATTGCTAAAGACGTTTTGGTTATATTTTCATTGACGCTGGCATCCGTGCAGTTTAGCAGCCAACTATCCGGAGAAGTTTTGGTTCATCCTATCCTGGATTCTTTGTTATAGCACTGTTGGACAGGATCATCTCTGCCTGTGCAGGCAGGACAGGACCACAGGCTTGGCTGGAAACTCTGGGTATACTCACAGCAGAGTGTATCACCGTTACAAATACACTCTTTTCAAACCAAGCAGCTGCTCACTGACACTTGCAGTCAGCCAGCAGCTCTATGGTGTCACTTTGATGTATTTCTGATCATTTAATCCAAACTTTTAGTGAGTCAGAATGAACCATACGTGAAAAGATATCCCGTAAACTTGGTGGAGTGCTAAAGAGAGAAAGCTCTAATATTTAGGTGACTGATCACCTTCTCACTCTCTTCCTAGCTTCTGGATAAGTCCTATTCTCTGGACAAATAGGGTGAATTTGGACTTTTGGCTGATATTATACCCTATTTTATAAACACAGAGATTCTGTAAAAGGAGTCATTTACCAGGACACCATGAATCTGGTACAACTTGTTTGCTGGAATTCAAACTGACAGGTACTGTAGCTGGCTGCAACTTCCCAGCTACGCATACAGTATCCTAGATCAGAGGGAAATCCACAAACCGTGGAGAAGCAGTTAAAGCTATGATAATTGCTACAGTCCTGTATTTTCTACCGGCAATGAAATCAGCCTATAACTCCTGTATGGAAAGAATTATTCCATACCTCTGTCCATTGTTCTGCATCATTACCAGGAAACAGGGTTATTACAAGATCGGGTCTCTTATGTTAACCCTGGAAAAGAAAAGAGATACGTTTTGTTTTTAAAATACGTTAAAGAAAGAAGAAAGTAAATCCTTTCTGATCTGGTAAATGGCTACTGTACACGTCCATGGAAGAAGAAAAAAGACTTTTTAAAGAACATCACAGGCATAGCACAAATCAAGCAAAACCAAGAAAAATCAATGTTAAGGCAGGCGCTGTGTGCTCAGCTAAACCAGAGATAGCATACTAAATCTTTCCAAGAACACCAGAGCTGAGCTGCTCTGCGTAGCTCTGCTGGGGAGCAGCCACGTCCATCATGGGCTGACAGCAACCACCAAGGCTAACCCCAGCCATAACTCCCACTCTGCCACTGCTGCGGGTGTCCCTTCACTGTATCACCTGCTCCAGCTCTGGTGGTGGCTCCCAGCTCACCACAGTTCTGTGCCATGAAGACGCCAGCTCAGCACCTGCACTGAAACATCTCCGTAACTCAGGAACCAGAGTTCCCTCCTGGAGGACACACTTGCAGCTGGATCTGGGGTCTCCGTGGCTTTTCCTGCACTGGATTGGGACCGTTGAAACATGCCACCCTGATACACTAAAATTTGGGGAGTTTGATTAATTTTTTGACTTTTAGGTGAGTTATACCAGTAAATATCAGTAAACACATACTATAGATTTTGCTATAGCATGCACTCATATTTCTACACCATATTTTGTATTATAAAAAATAAAACAAGTTTGTCAAGGTGAAAGCCATTACATATGTTTTATTTTATAGAAGCGTAAGGACGACAGCAAAAGAACACAACAAAGAGGTAATTTTCAGCATCATTACCTCCCTGTGTGACAATCTCACTGGGGCAGTGAAGGAGATAGAGCTATTTCCAGGCTCTTCCATGTAACGTTTTTTTTTATCTGCTCCAGTCGTTATTGTCAGGTGCTTTTTCTGTTGTTATTTACTGCATGGGAAACAGATTTTCCCTCTGCTGCCACAAAGCCGTGAAGAGGAAACACTGCAAGATGAGTAGAAAAAAGCTTCCAGCCTCTCTCACCTAAGTAGCTGCTTGCTCACGTGTCTTGGCTCTTCCTGGCTTCTGTCAAACCTTTCTCATTGTCTGAACAGGAATGATTGAGAAAGAAGAAGAGATGGATTCCCCTAGATGACCAGAAATTTAGTCCTTTTTCACTGCCAAGGCCCAAACTAGTCCCCAGGTAGGGCAGGAATGGAAAGCCAGGTCTTCACTGCATGGACAAAGCTGCCCTGGCCTGTGTCAGGGCAGGAGGAGGTGTGGCAGGTCTGGAAGTTGTCCATTCTAGGCATCTGAGTTCTGTGGGTGGACTTTGGTGACACAGTGCTCAATTGCCCTGTCCCAGGAGGCAGGTGGCATGGACTCTCCGGCACACAGCACAGGGCACTCTGACCAGAGATGTCTGTGGCTTGGCCCCTGGGCTTATAGCAGGAAAAGGGGGTTAGCCCAGGCAGTGGAAGCATCCTTCTGGTCACAGCACCCAAAAAGGACATGTCCCACCCAGCAGGCTCACACAGCCAGCCAAATTTGTACTTGTACACCCAGCAAACACACTCTTTTAATACCTTCTTTCTTCTTGCCCACTCCCCCACTGCCCCCATTGCCTGGGACCATCTGTAGTTACTTGGATGTTGAATTAGAAGCCTTTAAATACACTCTTTGATCCTCCACTAGAAATGGTAGCCCAACACATTCGGCTGTTGGCAGATCGCGGGGACTGTATGTACAGGCCTGTAAAGCAAATATCTTTGGTTTTGTCTAGAAACCCAGCTGTGCTGGCGCACGTGCCAGGGCACATACTGCATTGAAGTGTGATGACAATCGCAACTGAAAACACAAGATGCTTTTGAAGGCCCGGTAATTGAAGCAAAAGAAGAAAAGCCTGGGCTTAGAGCCCGTGGTGATCAGTACCAGGCCACGCGCTCAGCAGAAAGCCGCCTTGTAACCGGCGGCATTTTACAGACTTTCTAATTGGCTTCCAGGGCTGGTGGCTGTTGCTCGCGTAGAATTGGAAATCAGAGCCATGTGGGGCCAAGCGGGCGGCTGGGGTCTGCGCTGCCTGACTCTGCCGGCAGCCGAGTGGCAGCAGAGGCGCTCCCCAGGGGCTGGGAAGGACAGGCCACCACCTGCGGCTCCTTAGGAAGGTCCCTCGCCACATCAGCGCCCTGCATCTCGGCCAAGGGAAGGGTGTCTTCTGCCTGCCCCTGTTTTTTGGGGGTGACTTTTAATGGGAAGTCAACAGGCCAGTCCCACTGCTGGAGCTGCCTGCAAGCCCCTGACAGCCTCAGCTGGGTTGTACTTGCTGTGCCACCAGCCAGTACAAGCCTGTGTAATGGGGCTTTTGCGTTTCTTATCTTGCCTTATTTGGCTTTCCACAGATGAGTTTACTCTTGCCCTCTCCTTGTCTCTCTCTCTAAATACATGCCTGTACATACCCTATAAGTATATGTAGACCAAAACATACTCCTTTACGTAGTGTACTTGTGGTAGCACTGCCTTATTTCCCTGGATTAAAGGACTACATACTGAAGATGCCCATATATGCTTGAATATTAATGCAATCCTCTAGATATTATCTACTAGCAGTCTGACGGGCAGGGTTTGATCTCCTGCTGGCAAAATTCAGTGCCATCAATTTAAATTTGTTGTCCAGAGACATGGGAAACTAAATGCTCCATGCCAAAGAGCAGGAGGGACTAGCTCCTCTACTTACCAGTATTTACCAGGGTTTAAATAAAAGAGCTTTACAAGAAGAGATGAAACAGAGAAGGGAAACGCAGTAAAGCATCAACTTGGAAAATCTGGGGAATATGCCCAGACTCAGAGAAAACTGTGGAGAAAGTTGCTCTCCTGCACCTGAAATATATGTGGATTCAGGGAAGATTACAGCATCTTCCAAGCAAAGTAATCACACCCTTATGACTTGGCAGAAATGCCTGAGATATCTATGCTGCTATTTTTATTAGATTCAGCCCAACAGTATCTTGCCAGATACTTGTTGCCATCAGTCTTCTTCTTCCCCACTACTTCTTCTCCACCACTCCCTCACTATCCAAAAAAAGTCCCAAAGTGCTCCAGTTCTTTTAAATAAGGAGCAGAAACAAGACAGTGTGTCTCAGAGACATACCTGGGCAGCCAGATATCCTTTCCCAGAAACTGTCCCCCTTTCCTCACGCTCCCTGAGCCCAAATCTTGCTTTTCTTCCTCCTTCTGCTGGCCCCATGAGCTTCTGGGACACAAGCACGCCGTTTATCTCAACTTTTAAATGCGAATATTTTTTACGAAACAAATTCCCAAATTTGCTTGTAACTGGCAAAGAAATCCCAGTTGGTGCAGTCAGCTCCTTGCTCTCCTGTGCTGCTGGCAGGGGTCTGCCTGGAGCTCTCCCAGCTCAGCTAATCCTCCCCCCTGTCCTGTCAACAGCCACCAGCATCGAGCTCTTGCCCTTTTAAGGCTCCTAGCCCCGACTTGGTGCATATGCATGTGAAGATAGATAGATATAGATATAGATATAGATATAGATATAGATATAGATATAGATATAGATATAGATATAGATACAGATAGATACACACACACACACGTGCGTGCAGGGAGCCCATGGGAGAAGGGAAGAAAAGAGAAAATCCTCCCACTCCCTCCCCCCAGCTTCCCCTCCACCTCTTCTTCACCTGGCACATGTTCAGGAAAGAATCATCATGTGAAAGACCCTGATAGTAATTTATAAAAGACTAAGTGAGGGACGCTGCACAGAGCTTGTGTGATCCTTTTAGCTCACTTGCATTGTAAACTAAAGGCAGACATGCCACAGAGTGTCTCTGAGGGATCTCCACATTGGGATGAGTCTTATTTTGAAGGTATGGTCAAGCTGTGCCCTCTCTGAGGTTCCAGGCCTGTCCAGAGAAACCCTGGCTGGTCCCAAGTTTGAAAACAACTCTGCTAGCCAGACGTCTATGAAGCTTTGTCTTTGCTAGCTGGCCCATAGCAGAAACCACGAGGCTATGACAATTTTGAATGTTCAGTCTCCGGAAAATAATAATACAACACTAACTTTTTCCTAGTGTGTTTTCTACCCCTTTTTCAGAATAGTTTGATGTCATATGCCCACTTTCATTGTTTCCCTTAAAAATGCTAGTTCTGTAAACCAATATCAGTCTTAACTTGTCTCCATTTCCATAGAGCTTTTTTTGTAATTAACAAGAACATTAAATCAAGAGAGCACTTGTTTAACATTTCAACACATTTTTGTCTGAAGTGATTCACTCAGCTCGTTTTCCTGGAAAAGGTGTTTTCTGGGCCTGTAATCCCCTAGGTATGTGTTTCATCTTCCAATATTGAACTGGTATGGACACATGGAAAGAAAATCTTATCTTGTTGAATAATACCTAATACCCTTTCCAGAAAAAACAATAATGATTTGGCACCTCTCCAGCTATTAATGCTTTCTGAGTAACTAACTCCTCTACATGCAGTTTTCATCCTTCCTCTTCAGTACAAGGAACAAAATGTCCCAGGCACATGAGGCAGGAACAAAATGTCCCAGTGACACCAACCCATGTGCCAAGTGTCTGAAGCACCACATCATGATGAATTCCATAGGTGTTTATTGTCCTAACAAAAAATCATGGTGTATCCCTTGATATTTATGAGGAATAGCTCATGTAATTTCATGAGATTGCTTGCTCTTTCCCTCTCTGTTTGGATTTTTACTTCAATGACGGGTATGAACTCTATGCACAATACAGGGAACGTATTTAATACACAACAGTTGTTCTCTCACATGTAAGTGGTTTCTATAAAAATACCATCCATCACTGCTATATAATAAGCCATGTCTTCTTCTGAATGGTCTGTCCTTGCGAGCTGACATATGTGGGGATAAATAATAACCACTGTAACAGGGAATGTGCAAACACCAAAGTTATCCCTGGAAGAGTTATTAATTTGAGATAAAACTATTAAACATGCCCAGATAAGTTATGATTCCAAATCCCATTTTCAAAAGGAGGTGAGGTCTCAAACAGTGGAAAGATGTAGGTGCCTAACCAACAAAAATAACCTAAATGCTAATGTGGTTGCCCCAGACCCTGTTCCAGATCTTCAGCCCTTCTCCTCTGTCATATGAGCTGCACATTCATACTTCCATCAGTGACATTGCTCCGGCTAATACACGTCCATAGGACCACCTCAGAGCTTTTGAAGCTCATTCTTACTTCTTGCACAGGTCAGTGTCTTTGATATATCTCCCTTCTCCCACTGTTGACTGGTATGAGAATCACTACAAGTGTTCAAGACTCACAATTGTGCTTCACTGCCCACCAGACAAACATGGTTCCTAACTAGTCAGGAATTGGTAATTGATTAATTGTGATATGTCAAAACCAATATGTTTCATGAAAATATTTTTGATTCTGGAAACTTTTGCCCTCCCCAGACTGAAGGTGTCTTGGCAGTCTTGCAGGCTTGGTGTCCCCTGGCAGCACCTGACAGACAGCACAGCTCTAGGTCAAGAGTCGCAGCTCCCAGGCTCTGTTGCACAGCTGGGCATGTGGCAGGTCTGGAGGCCCAAGGAAGAGTGGGACTGTAGAGTTTCTACTCACCACACGTCACAGGAGCAGTCCATGGGATGCTGTGGAATTGCCTCCAACACCATAGCACTTCAGACTTGGCAGCCATCTGAGGAGACAACCTCCCCCATGGTGAGCATATGTCTGCTGCAGTTGGTTTCAGAAAAAGTGAAAAACAATGTTTTGAGCTTCCCAGAACAAAACATTTTCAGAATTCCATTTCCACAGGAAAGGTAAAACCTTTCTAGGCTCTATTCCAATCCAGAATGAAAACTGTCTGGAAATGTCAGGATTTCCCACAGAAAGAAAATGCCAAGTTTTGACCCACACTAGCCTTCACTCACTCTTTTTAAAAACCCTTTTTGAAATTTAACAATTCAGTTCCAAAGTATGCATTGCTAAATATTCTGTGGAAACTGTAGTTTCAAAGCTCTTGCTCCTTATGAGGATATTTCAAATATCTGCACCCACATCCTTCACCAAGAAATCATCTCGCCCATGTGTGTATCCCCACAAGTGTGTGTCCCCACAATTGTGTGTTATTCTACTGTGTATTTCTGCCCAAGTGTGGAACTATTACAAGAAAAGGAATGTCAGTGTATCTGTTTAAACTATAATTAAATGAAATTGTAATGAGCAATAATAATGTGCAAAGAGAAAGGACTTAACTGTGTTTCTCCAGACACCAGATAGGACTAGATACACTTTTCCTGATAATGCAGAAGGATGATGTATGGTCAGGTCCTTTTGAATGGATGGGTTTCTTAATTCCTCCTAGTGTGGAGTGTGACTCCCCAACTATCAGTGTGGAACCTGTGGGACTCCTGCTTGCTTGGGGGTTCTCACTTGCTCCCATGTAAAGCAGCCACATGATGCTGTTGAGGCGGTGTGGGGACATTTTATACTCACTTGCTAACTCCAAGCACAAGTGAGCCTGCTGGGCTGTTCAGAGAAAGGTGACTGATGGGAAGGTAGAGGGTGGCCAGAAAGCTGGAATTACTAATTTCTAATGCTCTGAAAAAAACCCCACCAATTCTCAAAAACATAGAAGGCAAGAAATAAATAAGACCTTGCAAGCAAGCAAAATTCTTTCCCTTTCAAACATTTTTCCTTGATATTTTGTACGTTGTCCTTCAAGATGGAAAAAGGCCCTGGCATCTCCTGCCCTCCTTCCCTGGGGGAGGAAGGAACCTGGCCCTACAGAAGACAGTCTCCTCCATAGGGATCCTGTGGTCAGTGAGCTCCCATTCCCACTGGCCAGCGTGGACTCCAAAGGTGTTCCTTCTACCTTAGTAGCTAAGGTTTTTCACACTCCTTGTTCCAAATGCCTGTGTTGAGGTCTGCATAGATAACAATCTGGATTTAGAAATGAAGAATAGCTTCATCCTAGCTGAAGCTACAAAATTTATCTTTCTCTATAATTCAGGAAACAGGGTGTTGTAGTGGAGGATGTGAGCCTCACCTATTTAACTTTTTTGTCTGGACAGAATCACATGCTTTCAGTAAAGATGATCTTTTGTGGACCTTCCTAACAGGTCTTAACTCCCAGCTTTTTGATACCTGCAAGTGAGCAATTCTGCCTGCAATAAAAAATAATCTCCCAAGAGGACCTCTGATCTCAAAACAAATGCTGTTTAATTCACCACTCATTAGGAGTGTACCTGGACTGATTTATTGAGCACTTCTGACCCCAAATCTTTTGAACAGCATTCCTTCACGATTAAATAGGGAATGGATTTGGGCAACACTCCTGGCAGGCAGACTGGAAGAACACAAGTGATTCTTAAAAACATCCATAGTATGTATCTTAATGAAAATATACTACATGCTGGCATGCACTTGTCTCAGACCAGTATTAATATGTTTTCCAGGCAAGGCTCAGGTAACTTCTGTAGTAAATATGGCCAGAACAATTAATTAATTATGCATTTGTGGTTGTCCCACCTTTGCATATTTTAGAAATATGCAGCCACATTCAGTCAATCAGAAAACCAGCAATATCTTTGAATCCAAAGGAAATCAATGTTTTTGGTAAGTACACGACAGTCTGTGGCAGCAGAAAGTATTATATCCTCCAGGGGATCGGTTTCTACTTGCTGCTTAATATTCAAAGAACAGAGAAATGGAAAAAAAACTATCCCAAAAGTCTTTTATAAGTGACTGGCTACAGACAAATGCTTTCTAGATGAGAAAAACAAACTTTCTTGCTAGTTGTACCCAAGTAATAACGAGCATGAAGAGACTTGGCCTCTGCTCTTGCAGCATGTAAACAAAAAACTTTGAACCTTGTAATAGGAATCAAGTGTGCAAAATATAACCTTCTGCCATATGCCTCACCATTCTCATCTGGCTGCAAAAGCAAGATGAAGCCATGGTTGCTGCATGGAACAGGCTGTTGGCCACCTGCCTGGTTTGGCCAACAAAGGTATACGCAGTAAACCTGGTATGTGCCCTCCCTTCTCTTCTGGCTTCTGGTTAACAGTAGAGCGCAGTATCTGGCTTGCCTCTCCCTGCAGAGATCCAGCAGCAGGGAATTCGCTAGAATATTTGCATCTACATAAATCATTAAGAACAAATGTTGCTTTAGGTGGCACTTGAATGCTAAGCAATGTCATCAGTTCTCATTATTTTTATCAGAGGACTCCCCCAAAAAAGTGAGCTATTATTTTTAATCAGGCCTCGTGTTTTCAGGCAACTAAGAAGTTAGGTAAAGGCTAGGTTAGCGATTTTTGAGGATGTAGGTTGAAGTTTATCCTGACTGACTTTAGGCACTTAACTGCCCAAACCAGATGCCTATTTCTAGCGGGCTCCCTCTGTCTTAGCAGAGAACAATGGCTCCTTCAGGCAACGAACAAGGTGATAGAAGGAGCTTACAGTGATTAAAGTCTTGATTTAGGTGCCTGTTGCTTAAAGTTAGCGAAAACTGGGCAGAAAAGACCTATAACATTGAATGTGTGGCCACAGTAAGGATCTGATAGCACAAACGGGATTTTGCTGTGCGCTGTAGGCAGGATCTTGTGAGTCTGCTCCATCTCTTGTGTCTGAACCACACAGAATCAAAGCTTTCCCCAAAAGGGGCACCTCCAGCTGTTGCACAGTGGCCTGGGAGGGCCAGGGAGTGGCATCCCTCACTGTCCGAGCACCTGCATGGCTGGGAAGGGTGAGCCAGTGGAACAAGTACTCACATTTCCCCAGCCTTCCCTCCACACAGGCTCCCAAAATGGGCACAGGTCATAGGGCTAGGCTGACCTACACACCCGAGAGCAACAGAAAGCCATTAATTACCTTGCACTGCTAACAACAGGTGACAGTTAAAGCTTTATATCTTACACCTGCTCACTGAAAGCCCACGGAAAGTTTGTTCACTCTTCTGAGACCTTTCCAAGGGGCCACACAAGTGGTGAGCCGAAAAAAGCCAGTTTCAGCCAGATCTGCCTTTCGCTTGGGCCTTCTGGAGGAAAAAAAATATGTGGTACATGAAAGAGCTCTTTGAAGTGACTGATGTTGATGCTGCAGCGCATTTGGGCGTGCGCAGAGAATACCACGGCTAATGGTGTCAGGAGCCAGAGGGGCTCTTCCTCCTCACGCAGGGAGGTGCCGAGGATATCTGAGAGCTCTTTCTAATATAGTACATATATCTATATTTAAGGGTAGATTTAGATTCTTCTGAAAAAGGAGAAGGGTTCATGACACTGGGGTGAGAGGAGAACAGCATCTGCCACTTTGCAGTGGCACTGCCTTCCTCCTGTCTCGCAGCGCGGCTGCGGCGTCGAGCCCACCTTTCCCTGGGTGGCTGCCACAAATTATTCTGACAGCGTGGTAGTTTTCTGACATTGGAAAATGTTCTCCGCAGATGCCAGTGAATGGACTTATTTTTAACCTAACGAAAATTTGTGATCTAGGGTCTCTGGAATAAAACATACAAGCACCTACGGTAGGTGGTAATTTTAACAGCAACTCAAAGAGCTGCCAAATGACCTTTCTTCTCTTGGTGGTGAAACAATTCAGTGTGCTAGAGGTGGAGTATTCCAGGTAGATTTGTCAAAAAGTACTTAGAAAGAAAGGGAACAAGAGCATAATAAAAAACCAATAAAGAGAAAAACATCAGCTTTGTGTCACGCCCAGAGCCACTGGAAAATCCACATCACAAAACAAACTGAGAGTCTGCGTAGCTGATGGAACTTCCCTGATGTTAGGGTGTATTTTAAGCATTATTTAGAAAACACAAGTTTACTGCCTCGGGCTGAAGGTGTAACAAAGAACAAAATGCAGTATGCCTCCTCCCATCAGATCAACAGGTAACCACACCACTACCCTGCCCAAGCTGAACCCCTCCAGGTGCCCCTCTGCTTGCTTTAGGACAAGCAGAGAGAGCAAATAGTGCAGAAGGTGGCAGCTGGGGTGACCTGGCAAGGCACCGGCAAAAGAGCAGGATGGTGATTGTGTGGGAAGATGAAGCAGGAAAGCTCAAGAGCGAAGGAGGTGCCTGAGGTCATCTTTGAGCCCCTTATCCCTGACATCTTCCTATTTTAGAAAGGGAAAACTCCGGGCCACAAAGTAACCCAAAGATGGATCCAATCTGTTCAGCTGAAAGCAGTTCTGCATTCATAAAGTCATGGATAGTTCTAAAATATTTCTGTGCGATTAAAAAGAGGAAATGCAAATACTTTATAAGCTTTGGGTTATGGGATTGGACCCATAATAGTTTTACTTGGCTTTTTTTTTTTTTTTTATGGGCCCAATCCTGTCCCAGTGAACATGTTAGGAGGTCAGTTATCAAGCCACAGGGGGCAAGAAAAAGCTCTATTTGAGTTGCTATTTTTAACTCTTAAAGTTTGTCTTATTGGGCCCAGCCCAACTTCAGCTGAAGTCAATGAAAAGACTCCTGCTGACTTTAATGGGAGTTGGATTGGCCCTATTGTCCTTTGTTGAGTAAAGTAATTTTAAAAGGTCAGAAGGTGAATTAAAAGAAAAAGAAACAACTGCATCGATAAGCGATATTCAACATGCTCACCTTATAGAGAAGAAGTGTTGTCTTAGCTGGTGAGAGTGGTTCAAACTAGTTCTTGTGGACTCTGGCAAGGATAACAAAGTATGGTTTTACTCAAAAAACCAACTGGAAATGAAAATTGCTGAATTCCAGTTTAATGATCTCCCAGTGGCTTCTATCTGCTCAATTTACAAATAAAACAGACACCAAAGTTACAGCCTAATCTCAATGAAACCGACCTTGTACTGGTGCAATTCCACTGACTTTAACAGATTTCTTCTTGATACTTCAGTGGTTTTCTTCTTGATTGACACTGATGTGAGACCTAAAATAAGATGCTGTGTTTTGCATTGCTATGGCTGCAGTTCAGCTTCAGCCAGGGACTTGCTCTGCTTCCAGTACAGTCGTGCCTCCACCTGCAGCTGAAGCAACTTGGTAGCCAAAGTGGCAGGGTCAAAATGAGGAAGAGAAGGAAGATTAGTCAATGAATTTCTTGATGGTGTAAAAACGAGGGCAGGCGCAGCTGATTTTTCAAATGCTGCCTTGCCTCTGAAGGACTAAGAAGGTAAAAAGGAGAGAAACCTACAGTGTGTTTTCCAGTCGTGCTGTGTGAACCTTCTGGGTTTTGACTTGCGCTCTGGGTCCTCTCCAGCTCTAAAAAAGCAGATCACAGGTTTTATCACCAGATTCAGCAGATAAAACTATCACATGAAAAGTTGCTATTTTTACACAATACCTTTTCAAAGTCCAGTAGTGTTGTAAATTACAGACCCTTCTCCCTCAGAACAGCTCTCATGCACTAGCTGTCGGAAGATGCTGTTGGCTATCAGCTTCATGAAATTTTTCTTTTCCAGATTATCCCTCTTCCAGGATGCGTTTCAGGATCCAAAGAGCATAAAACATACTGAATTTCTTGGGAAATGGCTGGAGGAGTTTGGTTTTGATTTCTTTGCATTGTCCTTGCTAAATGTTTCATGCTGTGAAATTCAGATAGTCTTCTCTGGTACAGGCAGTAGCAATAGGAAAATTAAAGTGTGTCCCTCCCCCCAATTTATTGCCATTTTATATATATTAAAAAAAGTCTCTACCAAGCTGAGATGAATCAGAGCCATCTTTCCAGCAGATGGTTAAAAGCGAAGGGAGAGAAGGATGGCTTCATTGGGCTAACCCAAGAAAGGGAAAAGCCCTCTGAGCGGCTCCCTTTCCAGGCAGGTTAACAGCCCCGCGCTCAGCAGGTTCTGACCATCAATGAACTAACCCTTTCCTCCAAACTTGCCTCCCGCTGGGCAGGAATTCAATGCATGAGCAGAGGTCAGTGTTAATGCCATCGTGCTAAAGGCATCCAGCTTTCATTCACAAAACAAACCACTTTACTGGCTTCAGAGGGAAAAGGAAGTAACCCAGGAGAAAAAATGCGCAGAGATTTTCTATTAAGTGAGAATCAGTTTACGGTATAATACCAGTTGCAAAAGGGTTGAATCAAACATTGGTATAATATATATCTTTAAAGCAGCTTCTTAAGTGAGAATCAAGGAAAGATTATTTTGCCCATGTCTAAGCTTAATGGCACACTTACACAAATAAGATGAGAAACTACAGCTGCAGCGAACACTTGTGCTGCCTGCTGCAGTTTACAGAACAAACATTTGGGATCTATCTGGCTAATCATGATATATTTTTCATGTGATCATCTGTTTATGCTTCTTTGGTTTATATTTCTTGGGACTGGGCTGCACGCCAAGGGGCTGGGGGCTGGAGTTGGTATAACACACACACACACATCCCCCAGCCCTGTGGGACCCTCGGCAAGACCCTCCGCCACAGCTGCTCCAGCCCCACATGGGAACAGCCCCCTCTACTCCTCCTGCCCCCTGGCAGCCCATCCCTGAGGACGAGCTACACAGCTTAACCCCTCCTTTTCTGCCCACAGACCCTCTTGCACTGGAGCCACGAACCAGGCACGCATAGCTGAGGACATTGTGGTGCTGTTTAGTGCACATTATAACCAAAAAACCGCATGGTGCCTTGGGGTAGTTGGATCAGGAAGTGAGGCCAGTGATGGAGGTACATGTTTCTTCACTTGTTTCCAAAAATCCTTTTTTAACTATGTGGTTCATATCCACTAACTACCCCCTCTCTGGCCAGCAGCAGCATGGGGGGACTTGCCATGACTGCTCAGTGAGCTGGAGAGTCCCAGGGTGGCCACTGCCACCATGTCCCCACAGTCTCTGCACAGTGGTCCCTGCACCAGACCACCTTCTCTTTCCATGTGTGACTCCCGTGGCTGTTTTGCCAGGCAGAAACCCCCATCTTTCAGCCATCACCATCGGCAGAGCCTGCGTTTTCCATCCCAGCTCTCTGCCTTGTGCTTTCCCATCCACAGCCCCACAGCCTGCTTGCACTCCAGGACTGATTTCTGGTCAAGTCACTGGTGGTGCTACTTGCGCCCATCGCAACCTCCATGGCCTCCATAACACTAAACTTGGTGGCTGCTCCTCTCCAAAGCACAGGCGCTGCAGCCACCTACTGCTACTTTGATAGCCACAGCTGAAGAAACAAAATCAGGGTGAAATTTTGGCTTAGCAGCTTTTAAGGTGCTGGAAAGGGGCCGGCTGCATGTGAGACCTCCCATTTCTCTCCCATAGGGGGAGCACAGCTTGTCCAGAAACCACTGAAGCAGATGCGCCAATCCGGCCACTGAAAAATTAGAGGTTAAAGGAACCAGAAAATAGGCAAATGATGGCCCATGCCTCCAGCTGAAGGCAAAAATTATTTTTTTTTAAAGTGTTGCTGCAACTGGGATGCAGCAAAAATGAGGTCTTCTCAGCATTGCAGCACCCCTGCCAGGTGATGCCAGCAGGCAGGAAGGTTCAGCATAGGACCTTTAGGACAGTTCTAGTTTTGGCAAGGGAGCTGAGAGCTCCCACCAAGAGAGCCCCAAGCCACCCTGGGCTCCTCAAAACTCTTTCACATTTGGACACACAGGATCCTATCTGACCTAGAAAGCAGTCAAGCTGTGTTTCTGGTTGGCAATGAGGAGCCCTGTGGATTTTTTTACTCTTCAGCTCCATTTCCCGGCTACAGCTGCATTTGTGTAACAGTTCTGAAAGACTTCCGTTGCCTGGAGTCAGTGGACGGGGTGAGAAGAAGCTGGAAGGATCTCAAAGACACACATGGGGCACCCTTGCCCTCTTAACAAGTCCAGCCTGCACCCACATCCTCTCAAGCTGGGATCTCAGTGGCTCTCCCAGCAGAAGCAGAGGACCACAAGCTCACTCCCTGGGTAAGATGCAAGAGCAGGGGCATGAGGACTGCGGTGTGGTTTTGCCATGTGTCCCTTGGAGGTGCTCACCCCATCTCAGCCAAGCTGGGGGCTTGTGGGGTTGCTGACTGTCCCAAATGAAACTTCAGCTGGGACCTTGCCCTTCATTGCTACAGAGTCTGGAGATCCCATGGGTCCTTTGGCACACAGATGCTGTGAAACTGCTGGTCTGGCATATAACAGGGGCTGTTACAGCATGATTGCTCTCCCAGCACTTTAGGATTTTGTGGGATGGACATCACCTTGGTGCCCAGAAGGCTGTAAGCCAAAGCTCTCTCATCTACTCTGACTCCTGGCAGGATTCGAGCCATTGCATGCAGAAAACAGCTCTGCCCAACATGCCATCACTGGGGAAAACACAAAGTCTCAATACGTAGCAGCCTGCTCATCTGGAGAGAAATGCATCGGTGCTTCTCAAACACCTCAGAGCTGACAGCGGGTCCTACGTGGCTGGGTGCGATGAAGGACAGGGGCCTGGGAGCCCAGTCACAGGGCTCTGCAACCCCCCTGAGTCCCAGCAAAGCCTGGACGGGCAGTGCTGCATGCGGGACTGTCATGCAGAGCAGAAGGACGTTAAATTCCTGGTTCAAAAGGGCGAGTGAGCACTTTTCTGTGCGGTCTTTACCACCCTGAAGATGTTTACTTTGCTCCTTGTGCTTCCCCTCCACTTCCTTCCTCTCCATTTCACACCACTAATACATTAACTCGTAGACTAGCAATGAAACCAAGGAAATAAAAATGCAGTCTCAGCAGCAACAGCTCTCAAACTGTGCTGGGAGAAGAAGAGCAAGGTAAGATGGGTGGCTGAGGGGAGGGAGCTGTGCCCTCGTCTGGCTGGCGGGTCCCCTCAGGGAAGCCCAAGCACAACAGGCACTTCTCTCCTTATATCCCCACAGCCTAGCACTTCTGTCTGTGAGAATAAATAGCAGATGCAATGGATTTAAGCCATGCAGATTTGACCCTAGTACAATCAACTGCCACCAAAATTACCGGTAGGTGCCCTCGCTACTATGCAGTGTGGCAAAGGAGTAAGACAAGGAGGAGCAGTGAGGGGCATGCTGGCTGTCAGGAGGAGTCCCCCCTCTCCAGCTGGGATATCCCAGCTCATACACTTTTTCTAGAGAAATTATTTTTCATCACGCTTGAAGCTGGTTACACAGTGTAAATCCTCTTCCTCGCTGTTCACGAGCATCACTGAGTCTTTCGGGCAGAGCCTGGAGACCTCTTCCCCATGTTGAACATGTTAAGTCTCATGAAAGGGGTGGTGATGGCTGAAAGAGAATGCAGTTGGCTGCCAGAGGCTGGTGGTTGCCATGTTGGCGATTTTTCCTTTCACCAGTCATTTTTAGGCAAGCCAGGATGTTTCCTTCTCTCACGTCTTGATCTAAAAGTACAAGCCCCAGATTGCTTAATCTTCTGGGTGCTGAGGGAATTTCAGATCCCTGCAGTGGGATACACATCTGCAGAAATCCTTTATAGTATTTGAGGCTCTCTGTAATACTTGAGTGGATTCAAATTTACTCTCCCTTTTTACAATAGCAACATGAGAAAGTGCAAAGCCTCACATATCTCATGATTGCATGAGTGGGATTTTTTTGGGGGGCGGGGGGAGAATTATTTCAGTCTGATCTTTCTCCATTATTTTTTACTTAACTCTGCATTCCTCAGTTCAGCTCTACTTAAATGAAAAGTAGAAACATTGAGGCGGCCCTTGTGTAAGGAACAACACTTGGAGGAGACAGTTCCTGGGAGACCACAGGTGCTGGTGGCCCCGTTTTATAGGACGGCGACTGATATCCACCAGCGTCTGGAAACGCCAAGTCTATTCATATGAAAAATAAATCTCATGTGAAATACGGGCTTTCATGGATCATCTAGTAAAGGTGAATGCTTTTTATATCATATTGCACGCTAGGAAATAAAAAGCAAACTGCACTGACAGGATGCATTGACAGTGTCCTTTCTATGGCAGATTTTTATGCGTTTTCCAGAGTCTTTAATTCTCTTACTTCAGAGACCCTCTCGCTGTGGATTTATGACATGTTTCCTGCCTCCCTCCTCCTCATCTGTTTCCCCATCTCTCTTACTTGAACTACTTTAAAGTGACACGTTGACGCATATCCATGTGATGAAAGTGAGAGCGTAGCCCCAGACCCGACAGAGCGTGTTGCTTTGCAGCTTGGTGACCCCAGACCAGCCAACACACCCTGCCAACCTCTGAGCAGTGGGCAGGCAGAGGGATGCCTGCCTGGTGGGGAAAGGCCATGAACCAGGAGCTGGAAAGGCTTGCACAGATGGAGCAGTCAAGATATCTTTTTCAACCCCGGGACTGCTGGGTGAGAAGTAAAATTTTTATTGCCAGCACCCAGTGCCAGGAGTGGAGGGTGTCTCCTGAGCGGTCATGCTGCAAAGCAAGGATGGAAAGTTAAAGATTCCTCACTCTCAGCATTGCTGTCTGACTGACCTCAGATGGTTCTTAACTGCTCTTGTGCCTCAGTTTCCTCTCACATAAATGGTATGAGTCTATCTATTCCCATGGCTTCTCGTTTTCTTCCTTTCTCCCTCTGTTCTTCCCCAGTCTTACAGATTGAACTCAATGCTCAAGAGCATCTGCATTTGCTAATGTTTTGACATGAAATAATTTGAAACATGTTTTGAAGTCCTTCTGCTTCTCAAGGCACTGTATCTCATAGAGGTGTGAGATCCTAGCACCAGGTTCAGGCCTACAAGATAAGTATACCAAATCTTGTAGGAGATCACTGCCCTCTCCCCACCACTGCCCTCATCCCCATTCCCTGATTAATGCAGGGAATACTCTTCCTTTAGTCCTCAAAGAAAGGATAAGAAGGATAAGAAATGCTTATCCTGAGAGCATCCCCTTAACTCTCTGCACAAAGGGAAATGCCAAACACCTTTGCAAATCCAGTGCTTGTTCATACTCCTTCTCGGGATGTCTGCTCCTGGATCAGCCTTTCCTAAGGATGTCTCGAGCAGCAGCAATCACTCATCCTGCAGGAAGAGCAGCACATGGGAGCTCACTGCCTTCACCTTCTGCTGAGCAGAGGCTGTTGGAGGATTTGCAATTTTAAGGGCTGTGTTCATTTACCTTTGAAACGATGCAGCTGCTTTCTGCAGCCTTAAAGAGGCTGCTCGTAGCCTGGCTACACCACCATAGGGAAATTTCTTTTTCTTTGTCAGTAAAACCGTAAGTTAAATCTCAGGTGTCCTCTGTGTAAATGTGGAGCTGCACCCAGAAAAGCTATATGGTGACAAAGTCTGGAGTTTCTCTGTCTCATAATCAGCAGGTGCAGAATGCCAATGCTACAGCTATTAAGGCCCTTTTCCCTACCAGTAGAGTAAAAAACAAGTGTGTCTTCACCATAATGCTTTTCAAATATTTATGTGAAAAGGTATAGAACTTCTTTTTGATCAATTTGTAAAAACCCCTGCACGAAGGTGTCTCTAAAGACATCTTTTTTTTTTTTTTCCAGTGTATGCATAACCCTTAGAGCTCACTATCTACTGAGATTAGCAAGGGGACAGGTTTTAAAGAGGCCTCTGGAAAATCATTACAAAAATTCAGACCAGCAGGTTCATGCCCTTCCACACCTTTGCAAAACATCAAGCATTTGGATTGCTTCAAACATCTACCACCTGGAATAAAAATATTCATTGATAAAACCAGTTTAAGGCAAGGCTCACACTGAGCTCACAAGCACTTGCCCTGAGCTCACAGAATTACCTTCCTCTCCCGGGGTGAAGGACAGTGTAAAGGACAAGGCAACCAGCAACGTTCTAACCCTGGCTCTTCACAAACCTGCATGAGGTTGAGGGCTGAGGTGGGCAGAGTTACTACAGGGCAAGCAAGGGTGAGCTGGCATGTGCACACATCTGTACACACGTGGGATGCCTGGGTGGGCTGCACGTGTTCACACTCAACAAGCAGCTGCTCAGGGTCACCTCGCTCAGCCTCCTTTCTCCCATCGATGTTAGTGGCGGCCTCTTAAAGAACATTTGAAAGAAAATTATCACTCTACTTCCACTATAGACTCCCAGCTTCCAGCAATAGATTAGGATATCCCTGAGGTCATGTTTGTGCCCCTATAACTGGTTTTAAATAGCACATATCTGTATTTCCATAATTTTGCCTAGTCCCTTGGAACTATATGTGCTTGTGCATCCCATAATATCCTGCAGCACTGAGTCCCACAGAGTAACTCCGTGTTGCAAAGAAAGGTTCTGCCTCTTACTTCCACTAAACATCCTGCCTGGAAATTTCACCGGGTCCCTTCTGGTTTTTGTGTCATAAGAAAGAGTGAATCGCTGTTCCCTATCCACCTTCCCAGCATCATCTTACAGTAACCTGGTCATCTGCCAGGACACTTTGGACACAGACAAAGAAGCCAGGCTTGAGATGGAAATAGTTAAAGTCTCATTTTGACAGCTGCATATGCAGAAGGGAAGTGGCCTATTCATTTGGAAGTAAGAACGAAGCCCGCTATGCACAGAGTTGGACATGTGTGTGATTTCTCCATTTAGACCTGGTCTTCACCAAGGGCACTGTTTGCCACCACTGCACCAGGTTTAAGAGGCTTTTTGGGAAGGTTCCTTAACTCAGGTTAACCCAGCGATCTAGAAAACACCAGTTCATTTCAACACTAGATTTGCTCAGGTCTGCATGCATCATGCTTGGAGTTCAGCACACTGGGAAAACAAAGAAGTTAGAGCGGGTCAACCTCTAATTCCAGGGAAACAACACAGGAGTCCTGCCACTATCTGAAGTCATCTGCCTTCCAGCCCTCACCTCTAAGTTCACAGGTATGCTCTAAGGCCTCTCCTCTCCAAATCCAGGACATGGCTGGGTGTACTCGGATGCTGAGCTTTGGCCTTTGGTTTTTCTTCTCTTTTTCCATAGCATACTTATGCTATCAAAAGACAAAGGAACCCTAAAATCTGAGAGATAGACAGTCTGCCTGAAATCTCCTAAGTGCATCAACATGGTTGTCCCAGTTTTGTGGGGTAAAGGCCTCTCCCTTGCTTCAGTGGCCAACTGAAGCTGGACTAATGTAGATGTGCATTTGTTAACTCAAAGGGACAAATTTCTGAAGTATTCTTATGTAAATAGCAGGCTTTGTCTTTCCTGTGAGCACAGGATTGAGGCAAAGGCTCACAAAGTGGATGCCACCATCTCCTCCTCTAGTCCCCCCAGTCTCTGCTCCTCCTTCCCTCTGCAACTGGCTACCAGATCAAGTATTTATTTCTCCCTCCTGTCAGTTCACTACAGTAGTCCAAATTACCCACTGCTTTTTGTTGGGTTCATTTTCCGTGGCTTCAGAAGGCTAAACCAGCTCAACACTGGTATAAAACAACCAGCATGGGGGAGCAGACGGAGGGGTGCAGGACCAGCATCACCCAGCAACAGGCCATTACTGTTAGGCTGGAGCTACACTANCTCCTCTCCTCTCCTCTCCTCTCCTTCTTGTCACCATCCCTGGTGCATCACACACCTCACCCCCAGGCGAGAGGTTTTGCAGGATAAGGCCATGAAAAGTGATCTTTTTGCCACATGCTGTCGAGCAGACTCAAACACACGTGCTTGGCGACATTGCTCATGCAAATGGCATGGAGAAACCATTCCTGCAACAGGCCGTCTGAGCTGGTGAGGAGCTCTGCAGGAAGGAAAGCACACGCAGCGGCTCCCAGCCGCCCTGGGCTGCAGGCATCAAACCTCCACACAGCCCTGCTGACACTCCGTAATTGTCCACGAGTAGGGGAGTCTGAATGGCACCCTTTGAATCACAGGCTTTCATGTCTCTGGCAAATGGAAAAGCAGACATCGATAGATGATGAATATAGTGAGAATTGTATTCTAATTGGAAATAAGACGTATATTACCTTGTACTGGATCAAATAACACGAAGGATTAAAATGGCTGTGCTGAATAATTGAGATCCCAGTTGTATAATTTTTCCTATCATTTTAAAGTCATGCCACGGAACCAGCAATATTCCACTAATAAAAAAAGGTTGCTCATAGAAAGGAAAAATATCAAAGAGCCATCAGTGAATAGGAACGTTAGAGAGAGAAGCAGAATTTTCCCACTCCTCACCTTTTTCTGTCTGCAAGGACTGCTTTATAGGCTTTGACTCTTTTATAAAATTACCAGTGCAAAGAGAATTCACGATGAGCAGCTGGTGAACTCCCACAAGCACATCAGATGCATGGTGACACTGAAGATCTTCTCTTCACCCTTTCCACCCTCGTGACGCTGCTTGCACTTGTGGTGCTGTGCTGTAGTACAGAATCACCGAGAATTGGCAAGACTCGACTTGATAACCAGAGAAACAGCTACATCCAGCTGTCAATTTGGGGGTTCAAACCAGAAATACTCCCGGGCCTCAGGCCAACTCTATCTGAAGGGGTCGCTTTCTCAATCTGGGCGTGAGTAAACAGGTTCCTTCCCACTGGGTCTGTTTGTCCCCAGCACCACACAAAGCAAGGGGCTGTCACCACAGGCACACTCCAAGCCTCTGCATCGTATTACTAGTAGCTTGAAATTCAGACTACAGCCTCTTTTAAAAGATAGTATTTTTCCAGAAATGTTTATTTTAAGTTTAGAGCTGTTATTGTTATTCCTTCTCAGTGGTGTAAAAGTCCAGTTGGAAGAGTTTTCTTTCCTCTGCATTGAGGTTGAAAATTCCTGGAAAGCCATGACAATATTCAGCATTCATGATTACACAGACAGACATATTTCATGAAAATTGCATAGGCTTTTAATACAGGATTATGAATGAGCTCTAATGTTGAAATTATATTAGATTGAATTTCAGAACGTATTTAACATATTTCCATACAGCAACCTTGGGATGTCTTTTCAATAACAGTGATTATTACGGGCAGGCTGTTTTTTATGAAAACATTTGTTCAGGGTGGACAAGGCTTCCTGAAAAATGTTGTACATCTTTATGGCTGACGTTTTAGTTGTTTTGAGTTAACTTTTTTCACAGCCAGAATGAAATGTTTCACTATATAATTCTTCATGCATGTCTTCAAACAAACCTGGAGACTTTGCCGTGAATTTTCTGAACTGTAATACAATCTTGGGCATGAAAACGCTTTGTGAGCTGGAGTTGAGCATTCTGTCCCAAGTTATCCTGTTACACTCAAAATATAAATATTCTTAGCTAACGTCTGGCTTTCAAAAGCAGTGGTTGCCTCAGCTGATTCGAAGGCATCTCTAAGTATCATCGAGTAAACAATCCCAGGGTTACTCTTTCACAGGCCTCCTACAGCTGACTGCCCAGCCCCTGGGTCTTGATAAGGACAAGTTCCTCTGACTGAGTGGAATAGAGGTCAGGTTTTCCTTTGCACAAAGGCAAACACATCGAGATTATGCATCGCCCAGGACAGCATAGGTATTTGGAAAGCAGGAGGCGGTGACTCACCTTTGGGATCTGCCTGTACGACCAGTTTCCCTGCCCCTCCTCAAGCCTGCCTGCTGATCTGGCGGGGCTCAAAGATGGTGCCCTGGACCAGCAGCTCAGCTCCATCATTTTGCCCTTTATTCCTCTGGAACACCAGTGGTTTAAAACGTAGTTAATTTGGAAATGCATCTGCTAGGTAAGGCTCAAGGTAAGGGAGCATGCCTTTGGCAATTTACATGGTTCTCTCCTGGGGTTGCTGGACTTGCTTCTCCATACTCACTGGCTGCCACTGAGAGCACCTGGACTATTGCATTATGTGGATGCAGCATCCTATTTGCCTCTTATTCACGCTGGTGTCAGTCGGAAGTAACGCTGCGGCAAACACTTAGGTGCTACCAGTGCGAGGCACTGAAAGGCTTTCCCTCGGTCATTAGAAAGTTTGATAGCTCTCATTAGTCCAGTTCAGTCATTGGAGAAAAGAGACGTGTGTTTCCTACACCGGTGGCATACTCACTCCCCTCACTTTTATACTGCTGGAAGAAATGTGTATTTTCAGGGCTAAAACAGTAATCCATTCACAGCTTGCTTCTGAAACCGACCCTATTTTATTCACCTCTCTTAAATGGTCAAAACTGTGTAACTGGATGCCACAGGCTCTATACTCCTAACACCTAATAGAGATTCTTTGAAGGGATGTTTTGAAGACATTTGAAATAGGAAGCTCTGTGCCCTATCCTCACTGCTGTTGTGAAACTCTCGGTGAGTCCACATAGATGTGGATTTTTATTGCAGTCTAACATTTCTAAACACCGTTTTGCTAGTTAAGAATGGGCTGAATCATCTAAACTTGAGTTTTATTTTTGTCCTCTAACTTGACACACAGAAGGTATCTCCTAATTAAATGTCAACAGGAAACAAACGTCTTCGCAGAGGGAACGTAGTTATCTATGGCAATTTTGGTTTGTGGTGAAAAAGCTAGGATGAAAAAAAAAGAAGTCCACATACAGAAAGTCACATACATTTTTACATGGTGTTATAAACTCATGCAGGGCCACCCAGCTAGGGATGGAAATGGCTGGAGACACATGGTTTCTCCAGAGTGGATTCAATAAGGTCTAGTCTTCGAAAGAGAGGACTTGGGCAGTGAGCGAGGAGAAGTGAAGCTGCGTGTCCTGCTCCATCAGCCTCAGCCCTGCAATGCAATTCAGAAAGGAAGCAAAACGGTCCATAAAAGTGCCTCCATTTGTACTATAGTAGGAACATTTCACACTGTGGTGGGTTTTTTTGTTTGTTTGTTTGGTGGGGTTTTTTTCCTTGCTCTTTCCATCCACTCCATATCAGCTTCTCAAAGATTCATTTCTTCTGTTTTTCCACTGATGACCTAGAGAAAACCTGGCTAAATCCATAGATTTAACCTATGGATAAATCTCCACAGCCTGAATAGTTGACCCAACTGGAAGATGAAATGAAACACCCAGAGGGAAGAGGAAACCCTCCTATCCCACTTGGCATCTGGGTGTAGGAAAAGTGCTGCTCCACTATGACCAAAACACTTTTAGATGCAACCCACTGCTGGGCACTGTCTCAGCCTTTCAAGAAATCACTTTCCACTGTAAATACTGACTGCAGTCAATGCAAAATATTTATTCCTCTCATCTGAGGATCTCCCACATGCTCTGAGGTATTTGAGTTCATAAGCGAGAATACCAAATATTATTCCTGTGGCATGTACGTCAGCCAGCTCTTGGATGCTCTCCCTCTATGTTATGGTGTCAGCAAGGATGAGTGAAGCTGCCCTTTGGCCAGGCTGCTGTTTGGTTTAAAACACTAGATTTGGGTGTTACTAAAAGCACCTCCCACCACGGCCTGTCCTTGTTTTCCAAAGTAAACAGCCTCTGGCGTCTTGTGACCTGAACAGCCCCAAGTGTCTGACCTTGAAACACACAAAATATTTTATTTGAAAAGAAAAATCTGCAGACTAAATGATCTGGGGCACTGCTTTCCTTCCTCAGCTGGATGCTGGAATGCCCAGGCTTTGGTAGGAGCTGCTCACACACCACAGACGTACAGGGGAATGTATTTGCCCTCTAATGATATATTAGGCAATGGTTTTGAGTTGGCAGGCTACTAAAAGCTCTAGCCAAACAAAGATAAAATCATAATTTATCAACAGAGAATACTTAATTCATGGTCACTGGCGACCGCAGTGACTGGTGGTAGCCCGCAAAGCTGAGGTTGACAACACGGAGAGATCACATTCTCAGCTTCAGAGGGAAAAAAAAAACCAACCACCAAACCAAGCCCTGTTTGGATTCTTTTTTCCTAGAAATTTAAACTAGGAATAAGATAAAATCATCACCTTTCTCAAAACCCTGTACAGCAGGGGCTGAAGCAGCAAAGGTGCATGAGAACACTGATTGCAGGTATCTCCTGCAGCACAGAAAGGAGGGTGTGAGAACGGAGCAGCACTGACCCATGCAGCGAGGCAGCTGGGGACTGTCCTGCTGAGGGGCCAGCAGGGCTCTGCTTCAGCTGGCACAGACCTTTCTTATGACAATTTGGTCCATGGTCTTCAGGATTCCTACTCTCTGTGCTAGTTATGTGGAGGAGTAGGATTTTCCAAAGGCATCCTATCCCTATGAAAGGTTTTAACAAGTCTTGAAACTATTTTCTCTCAGGTATGTTGAATCTTTCTCAGTGGATCTTAAGTCCTTTCCATCCCCTCAGATTTACAGGAGCTTTGTTTCTCTGCAGTCAGTAGTGTTAGATAGATAGGGGAATGGATTTAAGAATTAGGACCTACTTTACAGGGTTTCAGTAGCCTGTATTATTTTAACTGTCCTGACTTAGGTGTGATCTCACAGTGCTACAGTGGAAATCCATGTAATTTAAGATGAACGGGTGGGGCAAACCGCAAGGGGCAAAATGCAAATTTGACTTTCCCCTTCCCCACCCTCCACCCC
>VXBW01004069.1:398126-480119 GCA_013400375.1 Thinocorus orbignyianus | reverse complement strand
ACCCCCCTCCACCTCCTGACCACTCTCTGGACAGAAACCGACCGCTTTTACAGCGAGGAATTCAATCTTCTCACCAGTTGCAGCACCATGGAGGCTCTCGGGGATACTGCCACGGTGATTTCTGTGAACCGGTACCAGCACCGACTAATTTCACAAAAAAGCAGTGAACAGCTAAGAAATCACCAGGGATGCTGGCTGTTACAGACCCAGGCCAAATGTGAAGTGGTGTTCTGGAGGTGAAAGGATTCTAGGCCATTACAGACCTTCTAAGTTTCCCCGTCCCAGGGGTGCACTTTCATGGGAAGAAAAACCTGTTTCAGATCACACCAGATATTTTCTGCACTGCCCAGCAGTTATACCTGAGGATGTTCTCCAGATGTTCGTGTTTGTATGAAACGTACAATAATAAAGTTGTAAACTGGAGGAGACAATACCCAGACTGCGAGAAGAAGGGCTTTAGGGCGGCCTGGAAAAACATGAAAATTAACTAGCCCACACACAAAATCAACTTGTCCACTTTAATAGGATGATAAAGATGTATTTTATTTGCTTTTCCAAAGAACTGCTACTTTTCCCAGCAAGTGGGCACACACAATTTGTCACGGTTCTTATATTGCCAGTAGGTGACTGCTTGTATTTTGGGGAACAGATATTCCTTCCACCTGGGCAGACAAGAAGCAAGACGTAAGGGGTTGAAGACAAGGTGATGCCGCGGTTCAGACAGTTTTTAGGCTACAGTGCAAAATAAAAAAAAGAATTTACCATTATCTGGAATGTCAGCTATTGAAAAACAAAAGAGAAGAAAATCCTTGCAGCAACTGAAAATGGAGGGGATGGAAACAGACCTGTTGCATTTAGGGCAGTAAAATTTCCTGGCGAGAAGAAGTCAGACCACAGGTATCATCTGTACTGAAACTATAAAGAGCACCAAATGAGAATGCCCTGGCTAAGACATTTGCAGAGTGAAATGTCTCCAGTGTTTGCAAGCTGTCTAATGTGAAGGGAATAAAACAGGAGTTTGAAACTGGAGGCCTTTTCTCTTCTCTTTTCTGGAACCGCTTCTCTTTCTCTGCTGGCCTGTGTTGGCTAAGGGAAAGGTCTGAGAAGGCTGGCTACAAGTCCTAGGAGGTCTCTGGGGAAGGTTTCCGAGTGCACTATTCCTGCTTAATTTGGGCTGCTCCAGCAGGTCCTGATCCCAAAAACATGTGGACATAACTGAGACCTTTGTGCTTAGTGCATTTAATATTACACCGGTGGCCTGTATAAGGATTTCAGAACGTCGCATGCCTACGCTGCTCAGAGTTTGGCTATTATTTCAGTGATTTCGTTGATCGGAGTGCATTTGGAAGTATAAACTCACCTTTTTTTTTTTTTTTTTCCCTAAAAAAGTGACTGTGAAAATAATGCAATTGCTGACTGCTGTCATGGCTTTGATCTAGGAAGCCTAGCTGGATCCTGTGGCGCATCGCTTCTCTTTATAACAAAGCGGGAGCAAGCCGGACTGGAACGCAGATCTTCAAATATTCAGGATGAAACATCTTTGCAGGTTTATTGCAGGACCTGTAGGTGGCCTCATTTTAATAGTCAATAAACCAAGAACTATTAGTTCAGTTTGCCAATGACCTAAGCAACATTTTGTCTTATTCTACTGAATTTGGAAGTTAATTAATTTGCTTCCAGTGCCACTGAATACTCTGCCTTTTGTCCTGTAAACAAGAGCACGCTGATTTTAATTCTGAAAGTGTGAGCATCTGTTTTGTTTTTATTCTTCAAGAATGGGAAAAGAGAGGGCATGACTTTGAAACTCTGAATTGGGACCAGTAAAGTAGCCTCAGACCATGGAGGAAGGAGCAGAGGATTGCTGGCCACGTACCGACGTTAACCACGGACCTCTTGTAACTGAACAATAAGAAAAAAATCACATGTTTTGTCAGAGAAGGCCTAACCTCACGGCTTAGCAAATTCAGCTGGTTAAATGGACTGCGAAACAAGGCTATGTGAATTAAGACAGACCTTTCAGTACAACAAATAGAGTACCAACATCCAGGCTGGATGGGGCTTTGAGCAACCTGCTCTAGTGGGAGGTGTCGCTGCCCATGGCAGGGGGGTTGGAACTCCAGGATCTTTAAGGTCCCTTCCAACTCTAACCATTCTATGATCCTATGATCCACATCCATGCTCGGCATCATATTTGCAACAATGCTTTCTTCAGTGTCACTCCAAGAGAAAAGCTGACTTCTGATGTTGTCTTATTTAACTGAGCCATTTTGGGGGTGCAGAAGGAGAGGAGACACAACAGAGCTTAGCTGGTGCCACAGACAGCTCCACATTTCTCAGCTGTCGAAAGGGCAGTAAGGTCTCATGCCTCACACTAGTATGTTGGGCAGGTCCTATCCCATGGGTTGTTATTGTCACTACCTTGTGTTGTGCCACTGGAGGCAGCCTGTGCACCTCACTTGTGTCTCACCTTCTACCCTGAGACACAACAGAGCCTTCAGGCACCACTCACCTGCGAGTACAAACAAGAGGCCAGTGCATTACTTCACAGCAATCTCTGCCTCCTTTCTTGGAGTGATGCCTTTGCTGCACACATCCAGGTGCCAGCCTATCCCTGTGTTGTGGTTTAGGCCAAAGTGGCCAATCTGAGTGAAAGATGCTCCTCTCGCCCCCACCCTCCTCCAGAAGATGAGGAGAAGAAGAGACAATTTTTGTTGATGCCCCATTCCTGGAAGTGTTGAAGGCCAGGCTGGATGGGGCTTTGAGCAACCTGCTCTAGGGAGAGGTGTCCCTGCACATGGCAGGGGGGTTGGAACCAGCACCAAGAGGAGCACACACTTCTGGAAATCAGCCACCACACAGCTCCTTGGGGTGCTCTTGGACTGGCTGGGTTCTGCTGGGAGTGCAGGGCAACGCAGCTGTCTCCCATCTCGTGTTACTGCGTACCAGTTGGTCCCTCGTTTCAGAAATATCAAACTATGGCAGTTCTGAGGGGGAACTGCAGCGGGTGGGTGGGAGGCAGAGTGCTCCAAGGGTTTAATTTTTGGACTAACAGGGATTATACTACACTCGTAAAAGAAGTCTTCAGTATGTCGTCTGTTCTAGGACACTCTACAATGTTTGAAAACAACGAGCAAGTACATTAATTTTGATGTAACACAAACAACCACAGACATGGAAGCTGGTTTGAAAACAGCCTGCAACTTCTTCCCCTCCCTCACACCCGTCTTTTAAAACCCACTGCAGAGCTGATCTACCAAGCGGCATTAACCTGTTACCTGCGGGGCGTTCCAAACCTGCATCCTTGGAGATGAAACCTTGAGAGAACCCAACTTTCCAGCCAAATTCCTCCATTGCAGACCGAGCTGGGGCAACATGGGGCTCCTACAGCATGCCTGCAACTCACCATATCCCATACCGCATCTTTTGGAAGAGGCCAAAATTCCTGCTAAGTAAAAGTTGTGCCTTTCTCTAAACATTTCTCCTCACTGTTGGGCCTGGGTGTTTGTGATATTGTCTCAAAAGCAGGTAAGTGCAAGGACACCTGGCACCCTGCACTGCTGTGCCCCTGCCAGAAACCTGCTGGAGATAAACTGCTGGATATATAACACTCACTGTGAAGGGAAAGCACAGTAAAAGCAATTCCCTAAGACACGCTGCAGCCAGGGCTGCAAAAACCTGACATAAAGCCAGTTAAATAAGGAAGGAGCACAGGATTATTTATAAAGAAATTTATTTTATATTTGTGTACAACAAATATATGAAAACAAATTTTGTTTGAAAAATGTATATCCGATTTCTTAAAAGTATTGAACCCTCTTAAGGAAAGGTTTTAGTTATTAAAAAGGTATTGAAGGCTAAAATTATACTTGGATAATATAGGCCTGTGTACATATATATATATAAAAAACATGTGCAAATTTATATATATATATATAGTATATATATAACATGTGTGTCTTGCATGGTATTTTAAGGTATGCTATTTAAACCTCTGAGTAACAATAGAGATATTAGAAAATATAGTTTCCTATTTCTACACAGTTTGCATTCAGTTTTTATAAGCATCTAGACGGTGCAAAATTTAAACGTACAGAAATATTCTCCTATTATTCTATACATTGTGCTCAGCTCCCAAGTTTCCTCCGACACGATCATGACCAGGCTGAACCAAATTTGGAGGGTTCAATACTAGCCCTTACTAGCATCTTCTAAGAGCAATAAAAGGAAATCTGTCTTACCTTGCACTGTGCTGTGGTACAGTTTGCGCATGAGAGAGAACAATGCATTTCCTATGTTAAACGGTCTAACTCCCAGAGATCACATACACCTCACCATATTGACTCATTTCATTGCACTCCATATCCTGCAAAAATAAATCTCCTCTAGGACAGCATACGTTACTGTGTACTGAAGTTTAAGTAATATATTTCTTTAACATAAGGCAGGAATATACTGAAATTCGATAACACTTAAATCCAACAGCAATCTGGAATTAAACCACATTTCTGTACCACATTTTTATAGATGCTGCCTTTTTTATGTTTATGTCAGAAAATGTGGTAGAGAAAACCTACTTTTCTTTAAATAAAACCAAGGGATAAAAGCAGTCCTTCTAGAAGAAACTGCTAAAAACCAATGGGACCAGGAGAGGCTCAACTGCCTTGAGACACCAAAGGTCAGTCTGCACAACCTCTCCAGCTGCCAATGGGCAACTCCTTGTCTGAGATCTGGGAGAACACTCATGTGAGTAGGTGCTCGCTACAGCACAGCCCAAGTGTTTTACCTCTAAATATTTATCATCCTTATTTGCATCTATTTGATGTTAAGGTATTGTATGTTTGGTTTTTTTACCTCTGTCTTACGTAGCTAAAAAAAGGCAATTCTGACCATTCCGTATGCTTTTATTTTAACTGAAGGATGTTTGTATTTTAGATAATATGTTTATTATCACTGACATAAAAATCTCAGTCCTGCTTCTGTAAAAACCAGTGGTTGCTTTGCTCCTACTAGAAAGAAAATTGGATCCAAATATGTTAGTCACAAAGTTTGTTAATAAAAGTAAATACTGTATTCATTAAGTCTCTCAATGCTTAAAGGCAAAGTGGTGTTAGCAAACACTGTATGGTATAACTTAAAGAACAGTATTATGCACAATCCTAGACAAACTGCTATTCAACAAAATCTAAAAGCAGCTGTGAAAAACATCTTATAGGACAGCAAAACTCGCTACATGAAAAGTTCTGGAGCTCTGACAGGCCTTTTTTCAAATTTGCTTCTTCAACCAACCCCCTCACTCACATCCTACACTGCAATTGCACAAATTGAAGGCTGTGGCCTGGTAGAGCAGTTTGCATCCAGACCAGCTAATCTTTAAAACTGGATCCTTCAGGAGGGTCTCTCTCTTTCTGTTGCATTCATTCTTAAACCCCCTTTTAGCAGAAACTGTCATGTTTCTGAATTCCTGTAGCAACCGACAAGATAAAGAGGCTGGTGTCATCCCTTCTGCACTTGTCCATATAATTACCTCCTGCAGATTTCAACTTTAATCCAGATCTGAGTTACAGTTGCTGAACAGGCCTCACAAAAGGACAAAGCCTCATTAGTAGCCCATAAAAGTGAGCGCACTCAGTTAAAACCTCGATTTAAATACCAAACAAAGGGGAAAAATAGATGCTGAGACAATGTTTACAACCTTTCAACCACACCCTTGAAATTTTGGCAGTAAATTAGCCAAAGGATGGGCCTTACATCTCATCCATCTCTCTCAGTTGGGAAGGAACAGCCATAACTTACAAGTTTTTACAGGGTGCGGCCGATGCTGGGAGATGGCTGAATGCATACGACCAAAGGCTGCATGCCTCGCAAGTCAGAACAAAGCAGAGATGTGCTAGGAATTCAGGATTTTCTTATGCCCAGAAGTTTCCTATAGACTGGAGATAAAACGCAAATCCCATCTCCCACACTAAAAGGAATAATGTTCAAACCCAGAGTAACACAGAACTAAGAAGAAACTAACTAACGATGCCAAAGCTCCTCCATTTAAGGATTCCCCAAAGCAATCTCAAAGAAAAGAAAGGAAAAGAAAACCTGTGGAGTCAGTCAACACATTTTTCAATCCAATTATATAGTAAATGCACCAGCAGGCAAGGCCTCAGTTCCGAAAAGGTGAGGAAGAAGGAGGATGGTGCAAAATGCTTTCAATACACTTAAACATTCTTAGGATATAAGAGAGCAGGCAACTTAGAAAACATTCCTTGTAAGCTGTGTGGGATCAGCGCAGTTTTCTGCAGGCTTTGCTTCATCCTACAGCTCAGCTTTGCCTGTTGGGGCAGGACTGGCGTTACTGCTGCCTTCTCCGGCGCTGTTCTTGTCTGCTGGCTTGAAAGATAACGAAGCAGAGTTTGTGCAGTACCGTTTGCCAGTTGGGCGAGGTCCATCGTCAAAAATATGCCCCAGGTGAGCACCACACTGAAACAAAATACAATAGAGTATCACTGTGTCTCCGTGCAGCCTGATGGCATCGCTGCGGTGTTAAGCAACAACTAGCACCAGCTTCCAAGGAAGCACATTAGTGTCTACATAGCCCTTTCAAGTGGGATTTACAACCTGCATTTATTTGCAGGAGGGATCTAGGAAGATGATCTTCTGAGATACCACGGGCGCCTAAGATTTCAAGCCCAAATTTCCTGGGTGTTTCCCGTTGTGCCACTGCCTATGTTTGGTTGGGTCACCTTTTCTGAGAAGCCTCCTGTCTCTGTAATGATCTCATGGCAGGAGATCAGATAAAAAAATGGTCAGGAAGGCAGCACTGCCCACGTTTCACTTATTGCTGTAAGGAAAGCTGTGCAATAAAGGGGCAGCCTGAGCTCTCCTCAGCTAATAGCCACCTGCATCGGTAAGAAAACACTAAACCCTCTGCTGCTCCCAGCAAGGACCTAAAGCAGTGAAAATATTCTTTGGAGTATGCCCTCATACTCATTTTATTTTTTTTTCCTTTCCATAGCCTGACACTATGCTGAGCATAGGGGTCCTTCTGGGTGCACCTCTGCTCCTTGCCCCTGGAGGGGATGGACGTCATCCACTAATCATCTCATACCCCTTTCTGTAGTTTATAGGAGATTTGGACTGGTGACCCAAAAAGACCCATAGTAAAGATACATAAAATATTTCAGAATGAATAAACTTTAGCTGGGAGTAATTATAAATAGAAATTATGCTGAATTTGCTTTTTGTAAGGAATATGAAACTACAGATGGTCTGTTGACGCTTCATGTTCTGTACGAATCAGCCACAGATACTTGCTGTGGTATTCAGGGTGTACACTCCTGCTCCTGTCTGTAAGAAAGGTAACAGTCTCTTGCTTTACAGAATAGTACAATACTTTGAAGAAGGTGAGCCAGTTGATCCTTATACAAAAATTAGGGTCACTGCACATTATGACCGGCAATTTATCTGGATAATAAGAACTTCTTGTAATTAGTCACTTGAATTCCACAATTTCATTTTTACAGCCTGCCATGAGAAATAAAAAAATAAAACCTTGCACTGGAGAAATATTTATCTTGAACAGGAAAGTCATGCTGCTTTACCAAAGAGTCAATAGCCGATCTCAGTGAGAGCCAGAATGATGTAACTGAGATCACAGAGCTGCTCGTGGACTCGCAGTCAGACAGCAAAAATTAAAGACTGCAAATGATTCTTAACATTTCACTAATTCATAGTGTCTCCAATACACAGAGACAATACTGATTATTCTGAACTGTGAACAAGTCAGTGATGGCAACTAGTGCATCACTAACTGCAGCCAGTATGTTGCTAATGTTCTCCTGCTGTTATTGCCTTTACTTCACTGAAGGGTTTCTGTAGAAGCAGGTAAAGTCTTTGGCTTCAGGTTAAACTCTCTCAACAGACTGAAAGCCTGGGAGAGGCTCTCATGCCAGCCAGGAGGGGCAGAAATTCTTCTAATTTAATGACAGCTGAAACAGTAATCCTCACTGGCTGGGGCAGCAGGGCAGGTAGGCATGGGAAACCTCAGTGCTCCTGCCTGTTGGTCCCACCTGCACAGTCACATCCCAGGGCAGGCTCCCAGCTCCTGCAGAAGCGTTGCTGAAACAGCCACGGCAGTCCAGCAAGGACCCCAGTAACTAACGAGGGTGCTTCTGGCCCATGGTATCAGCAGGACAAGCTCCCAGAGGCACTGGGAAAAGGCATGGATGACTTTGGGTTAAGCAGCAGCCACCCAGCTTTGTAAGGTAGGAAGAGAAAACATGTCAAATATGGAAAAGGGAAAAGAAAGTTGAATGGGAATTAGAGAAGACAAAGCTTCAGGTCTTGTTCCTGCAAGCTGATGGTCTTACCACCCTTTCTTTTATTCTCCACTGCTTATTTTATCTCATTTTCCTTTAGATTAA
Source organism: Thinocorus orbignyianus (assembly GCA_013400375.1). NCBI lineage: Eukaryota > Metazoa > Chordata > Aves > Ciconiiformes > Thinocoridae > Thinocorus > Thinocorus orbignyianus. The sequence goes on along the minus strand of VXBW01004069.1, from coordinate 471,708 downwards.
AGGCCTTTTTTTAGGCAGTTTTGGCAGAAAACCTGAGCTGTGCCTCAGAGTGGGGTCTCTCACAATGAGGCATTTCACCTGATTATAAAGCTTTTCCATATCTTGGGAAAACAAAACAAAACAAAACAAAAATACTTAAGTGTCCCAGAGAGAGTATTTTCTAAATGATCAGCATCCTAATTAAATCATCTCATCTCAACTAAAAATCCTTCAAAAACTCCTGGCTAGAAGTGTTAAACAGATCTTTTCCAGATTAACATTTAACCAAAGATAAATCATTCCTTCTCCACTGGACAGAAACAGAACAAGAGAAACCATAGAGAGAAACGGTCTGCAGGAGTAATATACTCACATACAGACTACAAAGACAATCTATCAAAAAGGTTTTCCTCACAAAACCTGAGAAGCTGTGTGAGAGTCCAAGGTAGTCCCATTACACCTTCTCGCAATGGCAGAATCACACCAGGATTGGATTACTGCAAAATTTGTTACCTTTTGAAATTACCTCTCACCAAAAATTTATGTGGCGATTCTCTCTGTAGAGGACTCTATAACTCATCTGCCCTGGAAAGGAATGTAATTCAATCCTTTGTATCACGGCGTAAGAAACCTGGCCCTCAGCTGAGAGTACAAAGGATGAATTGATTGTACTGTCCTCCCCACACATAACAGAGAGAAGGCTGAGGGAAGACCTTACTAATGCTTACAAGTATCTGAAGGGTGGGTTGAAGGAGGATGGAGCCGGACTCTTTTCAGTGGCTCCCAGTGACAGGATGAGGGGCAACGGGCACAAGTTGGAACAGAGGAAGTTCCACTGGAATATGAGGAAAAACTTCTTTAGGGTGAGGGTGTCAGAGCACTGGAACAGGCTGCCCGGGGAGGATGTGGAGTCCCCTTCTCTGGAGACCTTCAAGCCCTGCCTGGATGCAGCCCTGAGTGATGTGCTCTGGGCAATCCTGCTTTAGCAGGGGAGTTGGACTAGATGATCTCTAGAGGTCCCTTCCAACTCTGACAATTCCGTGATTCCTTAATAGGTGCCAACCATTTTTCTGGGACATACACATGTCTGGAAAGCCTCCCAAAAAAAAGAAACAATCATCTGTTGTGGCCGTGCACACAAATATATTGGGCAGAATGCACTGGGATGGTGAGTCGGTTAGAGTAAAGCATTTGAAGTATGTGCTTGGGAGCAGGAAAGGGGGAGTCGCTGCTGACTGTCAGTATGCTTGGATCTCCCGAGCCTCCTGGTTCTAATATGCTGCTGGGAGGCAGGGAAAGCAGCTTGCAGTCAGCTGCTGTAGCCCAGCCTGAGCTGGCAACGTGCAAACAGTACTTCTGTGGCTACAGAACTTTATTGATTTGTACAGGTAAAAATAATAGCTAGGGAGACCTCAGGGGAAGGGACTCTTGAGTAGTAAAGGGGAAAAAAACCCCGAGAGATGCAGCCAATTTTACAGTATTCCTCAAGTGCATTTGTAATTAACTTCTACCTGTCACTAATCGTTGACCTTTTGAATACACCCAGGGCGATGTGTTTCCAAAAACTGTAAAAGTTATTTCTAGGATAATCCAATGGATGACTTTGATTAATATCACAGCGATTTTCCCCCAGTGTTTGCTTTCTATAATGGAGAGCACTAAAAGAGAAGTTTTTTTATTCTCTCAGACAGGTGGAAGGACTTCTAAAGAAAAATCAACTACTTTTTCATCTGCGAAAGATTAATAAGACTTTGGGTGTGGGAGAGGGTATTTCTCTTCAGTTCTATCAAGACCTGCCACATCAGTCCCACTGCTTTCCAGGCTGCAGTAAAACTGCATTTTTTTTTGCAGCTGCATGCGTGATTCACATTCCTAGGGCTCCGAGGAGAGGAGGAAATGGGTTTGTTATGGATACACAATGCGGCTGAGTGGTGGCTGCAAAGATGCTCACTGCTCCTCAAGCTGCTCTCCTGCGTGACTTGATCATCTGTGGGGTTATTGCCCCAGGAAGCTGGAGTAGCTGGTAGGAAGTTGCCATTGGATTATATAGCAAGCTTGGCCGCATTTTTTTTCCTAATGCTTTACATTCAGCTTTTGGTTCTGCTTTAATTTTATGGTGTCTGCATGTGACTGCTGCTAATACTGCTGGTCTCAGGTCTGCTAACGCTATTTTGTTTGGCAACAGGTAAACGACATTCCCAGATTCCTTGGCCTGACCACAGGCTGCACTGGGCTTCTCTCAGGTGAAACCGGGAACTCTGGCCATCTCTTGAAGGGTGTCGGCAGATACAGGCTCAGCAGGTTGGCAGTACGCTGATTTTAGCACTATTCAGACCTACTAAGCAGAGCTGAAAAGAGCGGGTTGCATTTTTGGTTATGCCAATAATCAAAGGTGAAGCTTGAGTTTCCCAGTCTGCAGTCTCGTTGCTACCTTGATAGGCAATTTAGGGAAATGGACACCCCCAAAAAGCATTAAACAGATCTTCTAAAGCATATTGTCAATGTAAAAACTACAAAATTACATAGCACATGACACACTAGCAGACACGCTGATTTGGCCATTAACATATTGGGCCAAACCCTCTTCCCAGACTGAAGATAAAAGATAACCTTGCCTCTTTCTGAGAAGCTTCTTAACTCACTCTGAGCATTTATATATGAGGACTGACTGACTAGTAAGGATGTGTACCATCAGGGATGAAATCAGTTATCTGTCCACCAATACTGTCTGGAAGGAGAACAGCAAATTAACCCTGCCCAAATGAAGCTGCTGGTCCTCTCAGGAGGAGTTTGAGCACGTAGAGGACTGCAAGCTGCTGGGTATGCCTGCCAAATGCCAGTGCTGCATATTCTCTCTATGCAAGGTAATGATCAAGCTATTCCCTTCGCAGAGAGGAGGGCAGCACTGAGGAGGAGAGAACAAGCTGAACAAGACAGATAACGGAAAATTTGGGCGTGCTTTCAATGGCTACTGACTTCATTATTACAGCAGATGGGTTTGTCTGAGACAGACATCAGGACCACGCAGGGAATGAGTGTTGGGAGTGAGTTAGCATGGCTGCAGAGTAATGCACGGTGATGGAATCAGCACGCGGAGAGCCGCTCCACTGCTCCCGACTTCCCTCTCAACCGCTCACGTGCGGAGTCAGTCGGCCAGTCTCAGGCTCGGGAGCTCCTTTGAAGGGACCCTCTTCAGGAAGATAATTTTTGTAGACTCAGCACCGAGTCCAAGCATTTACATCTGCTCTGTTAAATCTCACACGAGACAACAACGTGCATTCCAAAGAGCCCTTTGTGCCTTCAGCTCCTTCCACCCAGCTGTTATACCTACAACCCATTGTGCTCTCTCACAATGATTACTATTTAATGGAGCTGAAAGGTTTGCAAATCTTAGGGAAAGTACAGCATGCTGTAATGATTTTTGCAGCCTTTGCCATCGGAATGGTCTGTGTGTGCTATAAACTAACCTGACTGCAGGATATTTCAATCCGATGCATCCCATAGGAGAAATCATCATTCAAAGTAACTACATCGGGACTGATGACATCATAGAAGGAAGGCCAACCTGGAAAAAAGGAACAAGGTAAGTAAGAACAGAGGGCATCTTGGTGGCAGATGGCATTGTAAAAAGCAAGTCAGAATCATAGTTGGAAAATTTTTTATCTCATTCTAGAGCCTAGAAATAACTGAAATGAAGATTTTAGATCCTCTGTCACTTAGGTACTTTGGAAAATTTCCACCCTAAATTCAGAGTCGTTTACAGGCAAGGACTAAGCTGCCACCAGCTGCCCATCTTCCATCTGAGTAGAGATTTCTGCACTCCACCACAAGCAATTGTAGTAGTTTAGCTCAGGCACAAAGGTGCCAGATCCAACCTCAGCATCAGTTTAAAAAAACAGTAATTCCACTGTGAAGACAAACAGTGAGACTCTATGGAACACAAGTGCTTTTGCTTGTGCAGTGTAAAAGTACATTAAAAAAGAGTTTGAAAGTTGCAATTTAGAGCCCCAAAACCTGCCTCAACATTTGCCTTCACCAAGGCATGGTCAGAGCCAGAAGAATGTGCTCAGACACTGACCCATCTTAAATTAGAGGCAGTGAGATGGCTGCTATTGTGTCTGATTTCAAAACAGTAATGAGTGCTTCAGGTCAGCCATGGACAGGTGGAGTCACGACTGTGCCTATATTAGACACTAGTAGATGGTCTACATGTGGTCTGCATCCAGGACGAAACAATTGCACTCGTTAACATGCATGTTCGACACAGCTGCTGGCTGAGCCAAAAGCAGCATGACCTGACAGCAGATGATGATGAGGTGTACACCTGATCTACCAGTAACAGCCACTTATGATCTAAATGATGACTGACGCTCTACTCTTTTAACGATTCCATGCCAAGTCTCCCCCTCTCCACAACACAGGTGAAAAAAACCCAATGCAGGTCTATTCGGTGTCCCAGTAGATACCCATTACACAGCTGAAACTTTTCAGCCACACCTCAAAAACCTGTCATCATATGCTCCATTTCTTGAAGCTGGGCTCCCACATAAGAACCGGATAGGCTTTAAAGTCATATCAACATCTACCAGTACCCATCTGAAATGCCACCAGCTATCTGTCCTCCTCATTCAGACTCTTGCCAAATATGACATGCACAGGCAGCTCTTGCTCGCTGTGTATTCCACATATGCCCATGGATGTTGAACTTCCTGGCTTTTTCTAATATCTGTTAAGCATTTGCCACTGATGAGTTCATAAAATGACATGCAATAAGCTATTAAGAAACACAGAAGCAGCTGTGAATCACTGCATACAGATGAATAAAGGATGTATACAGCTTCCCATAGGTAAAGTGAGTAAAACTTCCTATACAGTAAAAGAAGGTGTGGAACCTATCAAGTTTTCTGAATGTGGATAAAGGAGTGTGTAAAACGGAAAAAAGTCCATAATGTCTTCAGCTGTATCTTAAACCATTAAATACAGAAGAAAACTTACAAAGATGCAAGCATAACAGGCACAATTTTTTAAAAAAGAAATGCTCAGAAACGCATTTCTCTTCCTTTTGGGAACACCCGCATAGTAGTATTCCTAAGCCTGTGACCCGAAGGCATTGCAAGCCCCAAGTCCTACGCTCCCAAGGTGCCTACTACCACAAGCGTTTCCGCCCCAAAACTTGCCGCAGAAGTAAGTAGAGCAATTTTTTTCCCCAGAAGTATTGCAAATGGAAGAGTTACAGACAGGAGACAGACTGAGGAGCAAGGACTCTGAACAGGGAAAATATCCCACATGACAGGAACTCAAAACAGTTGAGCAGCAATGACAACCGTAAAAAAACAATTTATAAATTCTTCCTCTCGTGCAAAATATCCCTGCCAAACAAATACCTTCGCAAACAGAAAAGGAATAAACATATGACAAGTTTTGCAAAAAGGGGTTATCCTGTTGACAGAAAAATTGATGTTTCCTAATTGGTGGCTCCTTTCCAACACCATTCGTCATCTTAGCGGGGCCTCTGTCTAACAAAAATTGAGGCCTTACATAGAGCCGGTCAGAATATTTTTAATGAAGCCTTTTTAGGTTTTTTAATTTCATAATTTTGCAAAACAGACATGTGACTTTGCCCTTGTGTGATAGCAGAGAAATTCCAAAGAGGGAGCTGTTCGGAGGAACCAACTATCTGATCGTGTGAAAGCCTTTGGAGGAGGAACACTTCAGTGCTGCAGAAATTCTCAAAGACAACCCTGCCTCCTCCATAACAGCAATAAGGGGGAAGCTTCAAAGGCTGCTACACAGAGATTGAAGCAATCTGTGTCTTGCTGAGAAAATTATCTTGTGAGAAGGGTTTGGAGGAGATGTGTTTATGTCAGCTTTGACATTAAAGAAAGACCATCCATCCTCCTTTCTCCAGACTTTTCCTTTTGGTCTTCCCATTCACCACAGAAAAATTATTTGCTTTGGATGCACTCCATGCACTTTTAAAAAATGAAGTCATCTGAAACTTATATAAACAGGCAAGCTCCTCCTAAAGTAGCCTTTGTACCAATTGGAGTGACTTCAGTTTAGGCTGTCAGTTCATGCAACGTGACACATGTTCCACCACTGTCACATATGGCGACAGTCAAATTTAGTCCCCAAGACAGAGACCAGAAAGCAGACTGTGCCTCCACAATGTGGACTTTTAACTCTCAGCCAAGCCATCTCTTTTTGAGTGGCACAGCAGGTCAGGCACCAGCATCACTGTGACAAACCAGTAACTCCATGAGGGTCAACTGAAAACTGAGCAAACCCTGCAACAGAAAAGGTCCTGAAGGGCACAGAGACACACTGTCACTCTGCTGACCCTGAGAGGAAGACAAGTGAACTGCTCATTGAGTTGATGAGCCAAACTCATCAGGACAATCAATCCCCCTCTGCCCTCTCATTTCCTCCCTCCTGAGCCTAAAGGGGAAGCCCACTTGACAGTTTGTGAGCCTTCCCTGGCCATTTTCTCTACTTCAAAAGCAGCCCAGAACAAGCTGTAGAAGCAGCCTTCTTGCCTGCACATCAGGCAACTCCCAGCAACGTAGACAGCCAACCTGCGGACTCTTCACATGCTCCTTCTGTCCTTGCAAGTGGTGAATGACCCAGCAGTGGCCTCCACTTTGCAAGCCCCAGGTTTCTTCTCCTGCTGTCGCACTGGATGCTGCCCCTCCACCCCTGTCCTCCTGAGTGCCTGCCTCCCTCCTGCCGCAGGGCTGCGAACCGCCTGACTCCCTCTACATTTTAGACGGCTGTTAACTGTGCATTAAAGCTTCAGCTTGCCTTTGAAGGTTATCTGGCTACTTGGAAAGGGCATGCTTCTGCAGAAGTAGTGGGGAGGAGGCCCATTTTGGATCTCTTCTGCTTCAGCTTAAACCCTTAGCACCGCAGGGACTGAGCTCTGGAGGAAACCCTGTGCAAATGCTGGTGCCAAGACTCAACCCTCCCCGGGTGATGGCTTTCTGTCAGGTCTAGCTCACCACATCTGATGGGCAGCAGGAGCTGAGCCGGTGTCTTTGGAAGGACGGTAAAAGGTAACACAGCTAGGAAGAGGAAAAAAAAGCTTTTGGAGAAAAGGGGCAGAGGGGAACTGCAGGAGAGGAGATGGCAGTGGGAGGAGTCTCCCAGCTGAGTGAACAACTGACATTTGCACTTCGTGTGTGTGTGTGTGTGTACAGCAGCTAAGATTTGTGAGGACATTTATCCTTGAATGTAAGATGAGTTTGAGGGAGGGTATGACACGGTAATGGTCAGCAATTTTTATCACGGTACAGACATCCCAAATGGGCTCCTTCTCATTTTCACAATCGCTTTGCATCACACTAAAATAAATATGCTTTAAAATAAGAGTCTGCTGTGTTTGTGCTCACTCTGATGACCCTTTACATGGGAATCAGGCCTTATCCTAAGGCCCAGTTTCTGGTACGTTAACGAGCCAGCCACGGAGATGAATAGCTTTTCAGATATACGGCAAGTATCCTCACTTGGATCTAAAATACACTAAATAAAGGAATGAAACTTCCTTCTGTCAAGTACTTAAGTGAAAACCATGTGTAAACTGAACATTACTGACAGATCTTTTCCGCTCCATCCTGTATGAGTAATAGAAAGGATCTTATGCTGCTGGGTGTCACACATACTGAGTCATGTCCCGTTCTGCCTCAGACTGGGACATACCCCAAATATTTTGTGAAAGCTGCACAACAGTTCTAAAATTCACCCCACATCCCTTCACTAAACCTAAATCTTTTGTTTTTCATAATGGCCCCTCTTCTGGCAAAGAGGAGACAGCAGCTCATGCCTCTGTCAAAAAATGCCTTCTTCAGAGCAGAGACGGCCTAGTACTGCCCCGGCCAGCAGGAGTGAAGAACAGGGAGGAAGGGAAAAGTTGGCTTTGGTAACCTACGCTGGATGCTGCTTTTGCAGCCCTGGGCACAGGGTTTCAGACCATTCAAAAGAGGCATCTTCTTTCTCACTTTCAGACCTCCTTATTCTCGGTATCTGATTGAGTTTGTATTGCTAATGAGCTGCCTCAGGCGGGCACCTATGCAGGCAGCTGGCACCAGGCGTGTATCACCACAAACAACCAGCAGCTGAAATCTCAACATTTTGCCTCCTTAAACTGCCATGCCCAAGCAGCTGCAATGGCCGAGTAAGGCAGTGACAGCAAATGGTGTGCCCATGGTCCAGTTCCCTTTGTGCATCCCTGGTAGAGATACGAAAGCCCAGCAGAAGCAGATTGCTTCTTTCATCTTAACCCAGGAAGTTCTAAAACACCTTATCTCATGGGCTACTCCAGGACCCTTTCTTGGGACAATTGCTGACCTCATGGGAAAAAAAAACACCACCAACAAAACAAAAGACAGACATTTTGTTCCCATAAACTTTTGGAAAGCAGTCCAGCTGTTGATTGATAGATCAATTTTAGGAACATCTCAAATCTCCTTCCAGTTTTGCAAGTTTGCACACATTTTGTTGTAGTTAGATCCCCAACTTCCATATAAATGGATACAAGCACTTGGACATCTAACTGTTAAAATATGAGTCTATAATTATTTGCAGAGACAAAACGGCAGGCTGCTTTTGAAAGTCGGCCCTGCTAGGCTATTTTTTCCCCTCTCCTAAACTAATATTCCTTCTGACATTTTTTTGAACAGCCCAATTGCAATCCCAAAGCATCTAATGCTCTGACATTATTCCCATTTCATACACCTGCTGACTGAAGACCTCCACAGTTTTTCAATAACTGTGATGTCTGTAGTTATGTTTCTCATTTTAGATCCCAAAGAGATTAAGTTCAACCTGCATTTTATCATTCTTTGCTGTAATTATTCCAAGCATTTACTTCAGTGAGTTATTTACAGATGGAGAGGTAGGGGGAGATGGAAGATGTTAGAACTACCAAATGGCACCAGATGGAAAAGAGGACCTTGACCTGAAAAATACCTTGTTTCTCTGATGTGCTGTATTTTTAGAATTCTGATTCCCTTTTAACCTAATGTGGATTAATGAAAACCCAAAGGCTTTTTAAGGTAGAGTCTCATCATTTATCTTCACTGAGAAGCTATGTCTCTGTAAAAACCTAAAGCGTATAGGATTAAAAAAAAAGGTAATAAAGCTTCTGCTTTGAAACTGCTGTAAAGCTGAAGGGCCTTCACTTTTTTTCTTTCTCACAGGTTTATTGAAACAGAATCTGAAAGACACAGGCATCCACAGCTGTAACTTCTCACATGCAAGTTTAATGTAGAACTACAAAGTGACATATTGCTATTATGTAGAATGCCTGTGCAGATATAGGGCTTTTTTTTTGGCTAACATCCTGGGTTATTTTTCATAATATCTCCATGATGATTAATGCACAATAAATATTCTTACTTAAAAATATTTTACTATCAGGTAACGCTACTTTCAGTGGAGGTTCATCAAATTTACTCAAATATATCAGGCGCAGAAACATTCACCACCAAACGAATTTACACTGAAATGTATTCCACTGGAAAGAAAATAGTCAGTCCTTCCCAGCACCGTCCAGATGTAAGAAGGATGACATGGCAGCGTTTTTCTGCAGAACATGCAAAGTGTCAGAGTGGTAGCTACGTTCAGGGTTGGGGTGGGGGCTGGGGGAGACAAAGACTAAATGAAGTTTAATTCTGGAAAGAAAAATAGAAAAGAGAGCTTATCTCTAGCATGCTACCTGTCTCTAACAGTAAAGTTGGGCTACCGCAGCAGGCAAATACCACTCTGACAGAACAGCGTGGGAAGGGAATTTTAGGAAACAATTGAACTTCTAATAGCAGCTTTTATGAGACAATCGTCATCTGTTTTTTTCTTTATGTTCCTCACTTGGGAAATAAAAAAGTGAAAGCCATAAATAAAGGTGGTATTTGTTTTCTTCCACTAGAGCACTCTGAGCATCTAAACAACTTACTATGAAACAGCATATGCAATCCAGATTTATTTCTTTCTTAGTGGTAGGAGGTTGTATTTGTTTAAAATGATTGTTAAGGGAGAGGTGAAACTTTACATCTAAAATTTCATTTGACATCTGAATTTTTCAGAACAAAAGTGCCCTTGATGTCTCTTGAGCAATGAAAGCATAGGGCCTGCTCACTTTAGCAATTAATAACTATCTCACAATACCACTATCACCCTAGCTGCTTCCTTAGTTTTTTCACCGTGATCTAACATACTGCTAAATGCAAGCCGTCTGTTTGGGAGCCTTCCTCTATAACAATCCCGACATCTCCAGTGTCTGGGCTGCTGCTAAAATCAACAGGTAGGCAGGAGCTGGGATCTTCCTCAAACCTTCTTACAAAGATTGAGTTACTAATGGTTTATTTCTTGGTTCAGGTTCAACAAAACAACTGAACCTAACTCACTTCCTCCCAAAGGATGGGTTTCTCCCCACATCTGAACAGTGTCTCTTGTTGCTTTAAATCATGGCTAATGTTTTTAAAAATATATCCTACACATAAGTCAGCTGTAGATCTTCAGCATCAAAGGAACCAAACAGAATTGTGTGAAGCAGTGTAACCTTAAGCTATATTTTTTAAATGCCATCAAGAAATGTTTCAAATAGTTTTTAAAATTTACTGTTGACCTAGTAACCTCAGTCCAAGGCATTCAACTTCAATAAATGTTTTTGTTTTACTTCCAAAAGCAGTATTGATACAGCAAATTCATATACCGCAAAGTATCTTCCAATCATTATACCTATGAGTTATCTGTGCATTTCCCTAAAATAACTGAAGCTTTCATACTAATATGAGTAGATCAGGATAGCAGTAGAGCTGGCAGGCCTTACGATGGAAGTGATTTGACAAAATTGGAATCCTAATGCAGTGTGTTCACAGAGAAAGTTAAAAAAAAAAAAAGAAAAACCACCAGCAAATGCAACCTTGTACTAATCAGCATCTGGCACTGAAAGGAACAGCAGTCACAGATGAAGTACATATTTGAAAAATTTGTCATGGGGTGTTTCAAGTAATGAACATCCACAGTTTGTTTGTTGAAATATTTTCCTCTAGTATTGTTACGCATGTCTGGGAAACAAACTTTGCAAAGAACAGCCAGAACTCAGTTACACACTCTAAAACTGAAACTACAGAGGTGGAATTCTGACAGAATTATTTTAAACTCAAAAAAGTGCAGTCTGTCCTGTCTTCCTCTTGCAGTTATATTCCTTCTACTGAGCCTCCTTCTACAGTGCCTCTAGCACTGAGTGCTCTAGCAGACAAGCACCCTCCTCATTACAGCTGGACAAACAGGCTCTCATTGCAGTTGTAAAGTTCTGAAACAAGGGAAAGAGTTATTACACTGATTAAAACCAAAAAAAAAAAAGACAAAGGCCCCCTTTCTTCTGTTTACTTTAGACATTGAATGAGATGTCTTGGTGAGGGAACTTGGTCACAAATAACTAAGGGACATAATTTTCTTGGCCATCAAGGAAAGCTTTTGTCATGATGTAGGCCAAGACTGGGGCAGTAAGCAGATGCCAGTGTCTGCCAAAGGCTGACAGAAGAGAGTTACTGAACAGCAGGGTGAAGACAGCCACAAACCACCAGGTCTGCTGCAGGGGCCATTCGGCCACAGGACAAGACTCTGCAGGAGGGTGGGGTATGCCTCCTGATGCCACCATGAAGCAGTGGAGACCAAAACCCTCCTCTTTGCCTTATCTGCTAAACTAATCCTTAAAATAGATACATTTCCAGAGCAGGATTTTCATCTCAGTGTAGGAACATCTCACCATTAACTACAGGCTTGTCAAGCCCTGCAAGGAACCTTGCCACAAAGCCCCCCTTCACCTGGGAAGTGCAGAAGCTGCTCACTGCAGCTTCACGCAAAGACTTCTGAGGTACTTCTGCCACCCTGGACCTGGTGCCCGGGGTAACTTTACGTTGCCCTCTGGGTAAGACTCTGCGTCTACAACACCCGGTTGAACACTGTGTCATGCACAAAAGGATGCAACATCTATAGGCACTGCAGAAAAATCCTAAAAGAAGAAAAAAGGAGTGATTTGCAGGGTAAGATTGTTTGGAGTTACTGTTGGTTTGGGGGGGAGTTTTAAATCTTTTTAACAACCTCTTATGCAAACAAAAGGAGGTAGGTAATAATGCTGACTAGAAAATAAAGACCTTTCTTCACAGAAAAGCCTGACAAAAACAATATACATGTGCACACACACTCCCACACACTCCTTTTCCTTTAAGTTTTCTGTGGAGAACTTCAGCTGTACTTTGAAAACTTCTGAAAACTGAAACTATTGAAATGGAAAAGTTCATATTTCAGATTATAATGTCCACCTTCTGTTTTGCTTTCTGTTACAGTTTCTAAAGCAAAGCATGTCCTTTCTGCTAAACCCTGTATTTTCTTTCAAGAAATATTTCAAAGGAAAACTTTTCACAGCCATACTATGTAGCTGGTGACACAGTCCAAGGGAAGAAACAGCTAACTACTTAAAGACAATCTCATGAGGAACAGTTTTCCTTTAGTGCTATGCTGGGGGAAGTCCAGCTTGCTGCTGGGATCACCCCAAAACTGAGCAAGTGGCTCATGGCTGCTGCACACATCAGCTCAGCACAAGTCTCCTCTTTGCCCCGGTGCCTGTGCTATTCCTTACCTGACTGTGTCTTTGATTTCTTCTTCCTTCTCTTATATTTTCTACTTCAATAAATAATTTAAACAAAATAAATGTACTGTACACTTACTGCTCAAGACATGGAAGTCATTTTCAACCTAAGCTAAGAGCATTTGTAATTAGGCACAGTACCAATGGTCACAGTGGAAGTAAGTTATATTCACTACATGGTCTTGCAGACAAGTAACATTGGTTTATACACATCCAACTCACTCAGGGCGTTGGGGTTTTTTTATGCTATTCTAGGTAAAGACATACATTAAAAGGAGTAACTGGCTTGGAAAAGAAACTTGATGTAATAAGCAAGAAGAGAAATAAGAGAAGATTTAGAGAGAACTGGCAAAAGGAAATGGGTCAATGTGCAAGAGAAAACTGGAGAGGCAAGATGCTAGCCGTGGGCATGCAGTCCTCTAATAGGTATCTCAAGGAAAACTCTATTCATGGGGATTTGTCTCCATCACACAGTGCCCCTACAGCACTGGACCACCCGTAATTGCAATTCACACCATCTGCTATGGCCATTCTTTAGATACTCTCTTCTGTAACACCGAGGGCTGCTTTGTATTTGCGTGTCCCTGGGCTTTCTCCTGTGGGCCATTCAGCTGTCCCACAGCCTAGGTGTAGCAGACAACCCGACTCTGCTGCTGTGGCACAGGACATGATGTGGCATCTGTGCTCAGCATGGTCCCAGCAGCCTGGACACAACAAGGCTACTGCCCTCACACAGGAGGACTGTGGTGTGGGCCAGCAGTCGGGCATGATGGCTGCTCCAACCCTCTAAATGAGCAAAGGAGGTCATCCTCCCCCTCTGCTCTGCCCTGCTGAGGCCAAATCTAGAGTACTGTGGCCAGTTCTGGGCTCCCTAGGTCAAGAAGGACAAGGAACCGCTGGAGAGAGTGCAGCAGAGGGCCATGAAGATGATCAGGGGCGTGGAGCATGCTCTCCTATGAGGAAAGGCTGAGGGAGCTGGGGCTGTTTAGCATGGAGAAGAGAACACTGAGAGGGGATTTCATCAATGCTTATATGGCAGGCGTCAAGAATATGGGGCCAGACTCTTTTCGGTGGTGCTCAGCAATGGGATGAGAGGCAATGGGCACAAACTGGAACACAGGCTAATTCCATCCCAACATGAAGAAAAACTTCTTCACTTTGAGGGTGACAGAGCACAGGAACAGGCTGCCCAGAGAGGTTGCAGACTCTCCTCTGGAGATATTCAAAACCCACCCGGACACATACCCATCTAACCTGCTCTAGGTGGACCTGCTTTGGCAGAGGGGGTTGGACCAGCTGATCTCCAGAGGTCCCTTCCAACCCCTGCCATTATGTGATGACTCTGTGATTAAGCTCCTGCAGACCATGGCGTTGGGGGGAGAAGGGGCTGTGTAACATCCCACCCCTGCCTTTCCCCCTTTCCCACTGCCTCTAGGAGGGTCAGGAGAGCCACCAGGGGAGAAAAAGGCTCTCCAGCCCGTGGGGAAGCCCGGTTCCTCCCTGCCAGCTGCCGCCTTAGGGCTGGGGGAGGCCGGGAGGGCCCAGCAGCGCTGCATAGCCTTGTTCTTGTCTCCACCTGCTGATTCCACAAGCAAACATACTCCGGGAAAGTAACCTTAGAAATAAATACAAGCACTGGTAGTTTTAAAGCTGTAATTTTGGGGACCTGCCTGGGAGCTCCAGCTGCAGCCAAAGAAGGTGAGGATGGGGGAGAAAAAGCCACTCAAATTGGAAGGGGTGATGAGGGGTTGGGGGTTTTTTTTCTGCTTTTTCACCCAGACTTTTGGAAAACAAGCAGGGTGCCATCCTGCCATCTTGTCTCCTCCTGTTAGAAGACATTTCAAAGGTGCCACCCAGCCGGGACGGCCGAGGGCAGCTCCAGGGCCATCATTCCCCATGGCCAGGGGAAGGCAGGAGGAGGAAGCTCTGGAAGCACACACAGCCGAGTTGGCACCGCAATCACTCTCCACATTTCTGGAGCTCACATGTCAAAAAGCATCACCTTCAGTTCACTGAGCCCTTCAAAGAAGCACACACCAGGGCTCCAGCCTAACCTGGCCCTCAACCTCCTCCAAAAGGACTAAAAAAAGACAGGGAAGGGATATACAAAGGCATTTCTCATCAACTGCTAAATGGTCCAATATACTCGTAACCTTAGCTCTCTGCTTTATAGCAAGTGAATGATGAAAACCTGATGGAACAGGCTCGCAGGCTGCACTCTGAGCCACTGGGGTGCATTTTTGGAATTGGACGAAAATATTCCAGGGCGGACACCTGGAAAGGGCATGGGCAGCAAGGGGGAAACACTGTCAGGAAAGGAAGAGTTTAAAAAGATTAAGAAAAATTTCTGAGTAAAATTTTAAGAGGTGAAGTGCTGGCAAGAAGCAGTTTCCTGAAAAGCAGGATTCAGGCTCTGAGCTGGCTCCTTAGATGCCTATTTTGGAGACCTCAAAAGCAGAGTCATTTAAAAAGAAATTTCTTCAAGGAGTCCAGCTAAAACTACAAAGACATAAAATTCCAGTCAGACACAGGAAATTCTTAGGGGAATACAAGAATTCTATGAGTCAGAAGATAAAAATCCCTCTGAATACCTAACTAAACTAATCTAATGAAGTAGTCACCAGGAAAGGAGTGTGATGAATCTGCATGTCAGGAAGGACAAATTTAAACAAACAGGAAATTGAACAACCTGAAGCTGTTTTCATTTTTACTCCCTGTGCTCTGCTCCTTTTTTTCTTTAAAGGTGCAAACTGAGTTGATGGCTGCAGAATCTGCTCTGGGGGTCTGAAGGGACTGTTTCATTTTAGATGAAGTCTCAATTTAAAAGAAATTAATTGTCTGCCTTCCTTTTGCAAAGTCGGGAAGCTGTTTATTTATGATTCGTTATTTGCACTACTGTAGACCCTGTGCAATCAAGCCACTAACCACCGCAGAGGAATACAGGGAAAGTCACTGATGTAAAGTTTATAACCTCAAATTTCGCTTCCTCCCTGGCAAGCAGAAATGAGGATAAATGCTTCCTATTAGATATTTCACCCATGCTAGTAGCTAGAGGGTTCAGTCCTAAATGATAGCTAGTCCTTCTGTTATTTCAGGTTTACTTCAGCTCAAAGGAAGTAAACCTATAGAGAAGCCAGATTTTTTGTTTGTTTCAATGAGTTTTGTGATTTCAAATGTCTTCATTTCAGAATGGAAAAAAAGAAAAAGGGAAATTCTCTTTAAACAAGTTTTCCTCCCAAACTGGTCTTGGGTTAACTAAAATATTTCATTATTCAAAAAATTCATTACATGAAAATAAACATACTTTATTCTAGTTTTGACCCCCCTCACTCCCCCCTTCATTTTATATTTCATACTAAAAATTTCAGATAAAAAAGCTGTGCTAAAATAATTTTGAGATGAAAAATGAAACCTTCATCCCCAGAAGACAAGACTTTGGTCTCTCAGCTTCCATAGTCTAACATGCTACAGTAGACCTGACTGCAAACTACTTTTATATAAATTCAGGACACTGCTTAGTTTCCTATCTGAACTGCCTGTCTGAATCCTCCTATTTGGAGTTGATTCTGGACTCCACTTAAAATACTAATTGTTTATATTAAACAGACAAGAGAATGTGTGATGTATTTTAACTGTCAAAAGTGTTGTGAACAGCAGCAGCTGGAAGAGGAATGTTTAATTCACTCCGTTACCCCCAAGCCTTTTAGAATCCTGTATCAGCAGCTAAATCTTACTCTTGCAGGCAAGAAAAACAGGGTATGAAAGGGTAGCATTAGAAAGCTGCTTCTACAGGGGGGAAAAAAAAAAGAAAAAAGAAAAAAAGAAGGGGTATTCAAAAGCCATAGCATTCTCATTATTAGATCAAAATAGAGCATCATTAAATCTACAACAGTACTGATGCCTCTGTGAAAGCTGTGCACATTTTTTGTGTGGAACAGCTCACATTCTGTGGCTCCTTTCTTGTGCTGGTATGCTCACACTTAGCTGATGCCAGACCCATGATGCAGGTAGCGATGGGAGATACCACTCGAACCATTCATTGTGTGATACCCCTGAAAAAAGGAATCTTGATACTATCAGCTATTGTAATATTCTTAAATCTTCTGGACAAGGGGTCAACAGCTGCGTGGAGTTGTGAGTAAGGATAAGTTTCCTCCCCTACACGATTTATTCTCACAGGGCATCCTAAGACATGTTTCCCCATGGTAATTGTTGCAGCGTGAGATCATGGTGGGACCAGCAGGACCCAAAACAAGTGTAAGTGTTGCTACTTAAGGCAGATCAGTAAAGACTTTGCTAAATAACAGGATCAAATTGTTTTCAACATGTATAAAAACTTCAAATTTTCAAAAGCAGAAAAAAACCCCAACCACAAATTATACTATTTTGTGTATTTCCTTGAGGAAATCTTCTAAAGTAAAACAGTGAATTAGCTGCAACACAAACAGATGATCCTTCTAATGTCCAGGAAAAGGAGGGTCTGAAACATTAAATGAAGAGATGCACAAGCATGTGCCAACTGCTGTAGTGCAGGTTTTACCTCAGGAGGCCTGACTTCTGCCGTGTGGTTTGGGGTCTTTTTCTTCTTTTTTTTTTTTTTTTCCCTTTAAATCCCACATTTACAGAACAGATTTGGCATGCTCAGGAAAGGAACACCGCTTTTGTTCATTCCATCAGTCTTTCACTTGTCCAATTGCTACTGCTGTATTAGTAGGAAAAATAGACCTAACGAGGTGTAAAATAATGCCCAGCATTCAAAGACAGCGCGTACCTGTCACTCTAGTATTTACTTTGAAAGTAAACTCCACCTAAACCTTGTGTGACTAGCACTGAATGAGTTTGCGAGGTATCCTGAACTTACTGAAGCAAAGTCGATTCACACCTCAAACACACAACTGCTTGTTTGGTTCCTTACTGCCAAAACTTCTGCCAAGAGAGCCCTGGGATGAAGCAAGTGGGGAGATACAGGTAAGTCAGGTTTGTCTAGGAGAAGAATTGTGAACAAAACAGAAGTTAGCTAGCAGAAACAAAGTCCACACCAACTGACAGTAAGCAAGAACAGCTAAGTTGAAAGGCGGCTGCAGGTAGAGATTTTAATTAGATTTTAATTTTATTGATTGCTGTTTACACTCTGCCTGTCTGATTTCTCATTTTCAGCCTTTCCACTTACTTTCTTCTTTGCCTTAGTTTTTCCTTATGCTGCAGGAAATATTTCTTTTCTTTTTTGCTCAAAAGTCCAGCAAACTGGGTGTCTGAAGTTCCTCTCAGGCAGCACATGCTTGGGAGTGGGAAGTCAAGGAAATGTAGCCTTGATTAGACTACATTCTGGGAGGATCTGTACAGAGATTTTGTACAGGTTTGAAAGACAAGTTTGCGGTTCATTCTAAAAGCAAAGTCTTAGAGACAGACTCTCACCAGGGAAGGCAAAATACAAAATCTTGACAAGGGCTCAGTAGGAAATCTTCCATGAAAACAGTTTTTTAAACAAAAGAAACATGAAATGCTTGCTTGTTGGAAGCAAAAGTTTTTATAAGGATGTCCCTGCTTTATGAATAACCATCTCAGCCCAGAACAGCCAGTAACCTGCTGGTCGGGAGGTCTCATGGGAGATGCATGGGAGGCTTCTGTTCTAATCAACTTCTAATATTTCGTATGCAAAAGGGAGAAACTTTAGCAAGGCAGACTTAGGGGAAGGTGTCATAAGATGACGGAAGCAAGCCATCACCTTCCTGCCCTTCTCTTGCCCACTGTTCCCAGCTGGCTTGGTTCTGCGGCCTCCTCTGCACTCACCAGCTCTAGTGCTTCTCCATTTGTGGGGAGAAAGTTCATTCACTAAACCAGCAGAAAATTATTCAGCTTTTTTATTAAGAGCCACTGGAGGCAACACAAGGCAGAAGGCGAGAATACAGGGCGAGGGGTGTAAGGATGACTTACTGATTGACAGAAACTGTAATGTTAGAATAAGGTAAACCTCTGAACTCAGCATTGACTCAATGTCTTTGCACTAATATCACAGAATTATCTGTATCACATGATTACGGGGGGACCACACGAACAACAGATTTGACTAAAAGGCTGCTTGAGGTCAGTACCTTTGTAATTCAAATATGCCTGTAATCCCTCTGTTCCAAAGATTTCCTCTGTCTCAGCATTACAAAAGGCAAAGTATGTGAATATAGAATTTAAAATAAATTACCTGGGTTATTATCTGGGCTAAATCTGTTTCTCAGAAAACAGGTAGCAGAGGATGCACTTCACAGCAAGGGGACTGAAACACACTGTTTTTCAATTTCTTAAGAATGCTGTGAGGGCTTAAAAAACCAGTTCACTGAAGAAAAGCTACAGTATGTCAGTTCCCAACCCTACCTTGGATATAACAAAATCTAACCTCTGACACCAAGCTACCCCAGTACTGATCCAACTCAATTCACCAAACTCAAACCTTTGCTTAAATGCTGCGTAACTCCCCGCAAGTACAATCTCTGTTTACTTAAGTTCCGAGCCAGCAAAGCGGATTTAGCAGCATCACAACAATGGAAGCTACAGGGACAGGGAAGGACTGGAATGCCAGAGGCTGCTGGGTTATCCCTCTCTACCCTTCACACGTTCATCATATTGCTACCAGAGTAACACACATACTGGCTGTGGAGTACTCTTAGCCTTAGCAAAAAAGTCTGCTTTCAGTTGCCTAAAAGTGACTGTTCTAAGCTCAAACTTCCACTGAACTTTAAAGGGCATCTAGTACCCTGAATGGTTTGCAATCAGGCCAAAAAATCTTCATGTGCTCCCTGCCTTCTCCCCAGCTGAGGCACACCCATGGTTTTAAATGCTCATGCTGTAATTGTGTCACTCCAGGTGTTCTCAATAGGATTCCTTCCTATAAAACAACCAAAGAGGTAATACACAGTCCAAATCACCGCAGGAAAAACACGGAGCCAACAGCACAATCAGTTTTTGAAAAATTACTTGGTTCCCATGCCACAAGCAACAGTCCATAAAGCATCTCACAGAAAACCCAAACAAGACTCCTTGCAGCTTCTGGCTTTAGAGCAAGAACACGAGGACCTC
Organism: Thinocorus orbignyianus; assembly: GCA_013400375.1. NCBI lineage: Eukaryota > Metazoa > Chordata > Aves > Ciconiiformes > Thinocoridae > Thinocorus > Thinocorus orbignyianus. The sequence continues at coordinate 452,015 of VXBW01004069.1, read as the reverse complement.
CGACCCACATTCCAAAATGGACCTCAAAAACGTACTTCTCTCCCTTGCAGGCAACTTAATGACCTGCAGATTTTCAGTACAGGCCGTATCTGACATCAGCTTCAGAGCCTCACCTTCAACCAGATTAAAACGGTTGTACATTTTAACAGGAAACATGATGGTGTTTCATTTGCACAAGGCACCATCCCATTGATTTTGGGTATTTTTGAGGGGGGAGGTGGCGTGGGGGAAAAGAAGAATTCCTACTCTCTTGTATTCAAAGCAGTCTCAGTAGCACAACTTTCAACATCCAACCTCTACCTCTACACCTCAGCGTCCAGCGCTGCCATCACCAGGGGTGAGATTTGTTCCAGTCACTCCAAGTAGCAAGTTTTGTGTTTTTTTTTTTAACCTACGCCCTGAGAAATGTGAAGCCTAAAATAGTTGGGAAGCTCTGAAGCCGATTTCTCGAAAGACCTGAAACAAAGTGATCATCCTTTGGAGAGCAATCAACGACTGATCATCTCTATTGTTGGTGTTCCCAGGGGTCACAGAAGGGCTTCAGCTGCTTTGTACCAGGGCAGCACCGCAAAGAAAGGCCATCACAGCCAGCTGACTCTGTGATCTAGGAAACCAACCTGTGGGTGCCAGTAATTAAGCATCCAATTAAATGGGGCCTGAGTCTGGAGTTGATGGCAGGTTTGGGAATTTGCTTTTAGTTTCTTTCTAAATAATAAAACTGCCTCAAACTGCAGTCTGTAGAAAAGTTTCAGAAGACTTCTCAAACTTTTTAGAAATTTTGACTGGAAAAATTGGATAATTTGGACAAAATTCAGATAGTTCAACTGGTTTCCACTCTTCATTTTGAAAGTATGCCCTTGTTTTAAATATTTCCTTTCCAATATCAATTTACGTTAAAAAATCTGAGGAGCATACCCTGCCCCAGTTTAATACATTGAAAAAAAAAAATCAAAATCTTTTATTTCTGCTTGCCAACTTAAAGCAAACTTTCCTGGACACACAAGTCCCCAAATGTGTTTCCATATACAGGTTTGGTCCCCAAATAAAAAATCCTGTTGTTCTCACAGTTCTGGCTGTGGCTACCCGAGCCTTTGAGACTAACTTTACCCTCCTCCATTTGAACACTTTACCTCTTCTACAGTAAGAATGTAGAGCAGAGGCTGTATATCCATCCAAATATGTAAACTAGATGAGCAATAATTTCATTTGAGCTTTGTACTGCTGTATCTTTCTGCTGTCCCTGTGTTTAACAACCTACTTTCCTATGCTCATTCCATCAGACTATTTTTCTTATTTTTTTCTTCACTGAATCTTTGTTAGATCATTTAAATATTTGCATGGCTTTCAGTAAGTATCAGTTCATTTCCTGAGAGCATAGCATTCTTCACTCTTGCTTTGAATGCTTTTAAATACCTGCTATCACTGCTGTAACTCTCTAATTCCCCATCATTCATTAATTTTAAAACAGACTTGCACAAATAAACCGTAACATCAAACTAATGAGATATGGGTGGGAAGTTTCTGTAAATACAGCCTGAATTAAAGGTAGAATGTCTGCATAACTTAGATAATAATATTCTTTACATTGCCCTGAAGATGACACTGAATGCCCTTAATTTATTAATCTTTATGAATGTGAAGAACACTCTGCCTTACTCTTTCAGCTTCTTTAACTGAGCACCTTTATGGTTTTTAAAGATGAAGTAACACACTCCTATCCAAATGCTAAAGCAGAACTGCAAGCTAAAATACATTTGATTGCTTAGGCGTTTTAATGTTATTGTCCACCCCCATCTGTGCAAGGTTTAAGCCTGGCACTGGCCAATACAGTTTATGAAAATTTCAAAAAAATATGCAAGAACTATTGGCAGAGGAACGAAAGAAATATACTGTTACTGCTCATACAAATTATGAGAAACTCATTAAAGCTCAATCATTTGCGGATAAGTAAAAACATTCTCAGAGGCAAAGTGCCAGTGGAAATCTCATGAGTTTCAGCTTCTGAATTTTCCCAATAACCCCCTTCACTGTGGGAAGGAGCGTGTGCGTGGGGGGGGTGGACAGAGTTTCTGTATGGTCCATCCTTTCTTGATCTGATGAAGGAAGATGAGATCACCTTAAGGCCAAGGGCATTCAAATGAAGGTCTTGTGTCTGCGTTCCCACCCAGACATGGTCAAGTTGCCGTGCCATGCTGGGTGCCACACTAGCAGGCACCCTAAGTGAGCGACAACAAGGGTCTCAAACTTGGACTTGTGCATGGTCTTCACAGGAGATGGGGAGGTGGTCAGGTACTCACTCACTCCTCAGAAGCAGGAGCCCAGGAAAGGGCTTTTCCCATGGGGGAGTCTCACTGATGTGTTACAAGTCCGGGACAGGAATAGGTCCTTTGGGCACAGACCTTTCTTGTGTGAGAAAGCAAAGGGCAACGTGACAACTTATGTTAATGTGTCATTAAAGAAATTACTTTTACAGAGACTAGAGCAGGGGAGTTAAGATTAGAGTTCTGCTATGTCCATTTCTCTGTTTTTTTAGGAGTGAGACTTACTTTTTATATGGCCTATAGTGTGATGCCTGGAACCAAAGGAGTGAAAGCAGCTGCTGGCCTAAGTTTCACCATCATGCTGTTCTTCAACAGTAAAATGCAGCACTGTTTAATCGTACTGCCAGAATGACACAGATCCAGGTACACCCAAGATCTTCCATCACTTTGGGGCAAGGGAAGAGCCCCAGACATGCAGATAGTAAAGAAAATAAAATGATTTAAAAAGAGAGGTCTGATAATTCTCTTCTCCAGCAAAGCCAGTTATTCAGGTAAGCGATGGGTCAATGCAACTTCAGTTTGCCACGCTGCAAACACTAATACTAACTCATGACCTAAAGTCCAGCTCTGACAGTGTTCTTTCAATCAAGGATTTCTTACTATCCTTGAAAGCAGGGAGGGGTGAAATTTCGGTGAAATTTCAGTGAAATGCTATACCTTCCCCTCTTGCCTTTTAAACTTGTTTCCAGAGCCCTAATGCTCTCAACACAGTATTTTATGCAGCAGATTTTTTATTCACAAGCACATTTTTTCCACGAGTCTTCAACCTAAACATGTCTTAATCGGTTTCCAGATATTCTATCGCCACTGACAATTGACATTCCAAATCCCACCCCGCTATGAATCCATATTCCTGGGACTCCTTTTAAATGCTTTAAATACAGAGTGTGTGGCAGGGGAAAAAAAAAACCACACTGACCCAGGCGGAGATAACAGTATGGCAGTGAGTATACGAGCACTTTCAAAAACAATAAATCTTATGGGTAAACACTTTTTTAATGAGAATATGAGAATATAAACAGGGGAGTTCTGTTCTCATGACCACCTCCTTGAAAAGTAAAAGGCAGAAACAGAACACTTCTGTTTCTGAATTTTAATGTTTTAAAAATACCTTTCAGTTTTTGCATCTGCATTTATTGTGTCAGGTGTCCTTAACTTGGTTAGAATGGTTAACATAGACTAAAAGAGTTTGACTTTCTCAAAGCTCAAGAATAGCAACATAAAATCAGAAACATCTCTGCCTACTTAGCTTTTGGAAAATTTCACATGCTTTCTGAAATATATCACAGACCCGCTTAATATTTGGGCCCTGACTGAAGCTAAATTTAATACGTTTACATTTTTGATTCACTCTCGTTACCCATAGGCCATTTCTCTTTCAGTTACATACTTCTCTTCCTGCCCATGAATAGATGAACAGTGGGGAGTGATCTATTTACAAAACACATTTTGTCAGCTTTTTCACATCTTACTCGCTATTCAAGAGTAAGAAATGAAAATTGCTGCAGTTCTCTGGGGTAAAGATAACTGGAGAGACACATAAACAGATTTGGGTTTTTTGATGAAGGGTAAGAAAAGGGAAATGAAAACGCACAGGAGAAGCAGAACTAACATAGTTGCAGATAAACTTGTCCTTCCCATAACACACTGCATCCAAGCCCTGTGTACACGTGTTTACCGACATCCAGCAGAAAAACTTGAGAGTAATTGTGCAGGTCTCCTCTCAAATTTTTTCCACTAGGCCTCCACAGCAGTAGCTGTGGAAAGTGACTTGCGGATCACACCCACTTGTCCCCAGCTCTCTGCACATCCATTCCAGATGGAAATAATCTCACCTAACTTCAGCCATCAAAGTTACATACCTAACTCTAAAGTTGATGGGCACTCTAAAGGGTTTTTCAGTGCGCCCCCAGGCAGAAGGGAGGAACCCCTGTGAGGAAGTTTATCTCTTCCAACTGACTCTGGATGAAGCTCAGAGGGCTATGTTAAGGTAGACAGTTGCAGTTAGATAAGATGATCCCACAGCCCTGATATGATAATAGCTTGTATAAAATATCCCTCCAATTGAAATACTACCATTTCTCCTAAAACACACACAGGTTGTGTGAAAGCTAGACATGGAGGTAATCTGAAAAGGGTATTATGCAAATAATCAAAGCACCTCCGTTGCTACAGCTGGTAAAGAAGAGCAAAGACAAGTGCTTAAATTAGATGCTCCAGGGTTTATTCAGAACAACCGAACACTGATAATATGGATTTTCTGATCTTGATAGCCATAGTGTTTGGAGAAGGGCATACAGATCTAAGGTTGTTCAGACACCTGGACCACGGCTGATGCAAAGGCTGGGACCACTTACTCTGTACAGAACAATAGGTGGGCATGACAAACCAAACATTAGAGAATGGTAATTCAAACCTGATGGAAAACAAGGTTGCTAAGACTCCTGATCAGATCAGGTAGGGATGCAATTCTTCCCTTGCAGAAACAGTTTCAGCCCTTGTTACTTAATTTGCTGTTGTCTGGCTTCAGACCTGGTTCTGCTGCCTGCATAAAACTCAGTGCAAATCGTGTCTGACTTAAACAGGCAGCATTAGACCTCATTGGTGTTTTGACTTAGAACTTAATCCTAAGCAGATGGGTGTTCACATGTACAGTGGCAGCTGCAGTGGTACGACACAAACTTGTCTACCATTACATCTTAAAGGCTGTGGTTGCCACTAAATTAAGTCAACAAAAGACAAATTAATGTTCTTTGCTTCATACTCGGATCAACACTGTAAAGATTTTGATGGTGATCACTGAACATTCCAGTTTGATTAAAAGCAGCTTGCATTTTTCCCTTTGCTTTTAGTGCTAGAGACCCTGAAATCGGTTTTGATAAGAGACTAAAATGTTAAACAGTAAAAGCTGACAAATCTTTTGTATGGTTTCTTACTGGTCATAAATTTACAGCACTACATCAATGGAAGAAAAACATGAAATATTTTAATCTTTATTGAATCTTCTGTCATTAATAATTATCACTTGGCTAGTTTGCACAGTCCAATGACATGAAACAGGTAATTGTTTTCAAATAACAGATTTCCTCCAGTTTCAACTAATACTGTATGATATCATTCTCATCATCTTGTATGGAAAAGATGTTTGAGAAACCCAGAGCGAAGAAACAAAAACAGCTTGCACCTCTTATTCAAATTCGTAACCCTGTAAACTATGCTCATCAAAACAGAAGATGTGCAGTTTGGAACAACATGCACTCAGCCACCCAAGATACCGTGCTTATTGAGATGTCGCCTAAAACCAAAACAGGAAAATGGCCTTTATGGGAGTGAGAAAATAATGAGAAAAAGAGTGGACACGTTGACCATAACCATCCTGCCCTCTTAAATTCCTTAAAGCACGCAGGCAAAGGACACATCAGTAGTTCCTCGTTGCTGGCTGTTTCAAGTCAAAGGAGCCATCTAACACGTAGTTTATGGGGGCTGAGGTGGGGCGCCCACTGTTTGCCACGGCCTTGCCCTCTCCTCTATCCCAGAGGCTGCAGAGGCTGCAGTGTGGTGCCTGTCCCAATGGTTTAAACAGTTCTAGATTTCCTCTGGGCTCAGCTCAGGCCACAGCAACGCCAAGCACCTCCAGATCATCACAAGTGAAATGATGCTATTGCTGTCTTACATTGTTGCTCTCCTTATTGAAGCTGTGGACTCCTCACAGAATGGGAAGGGAGAGCCAGGGTGGCTGAAGGAAAGCATAATAAGCAGTTCTTCTCCCTCAGCCAAAAAGTGTTAGGTTAGGTTTGATTTGATTTGGTTTTACTGAGAAACTGGAAAGTCAACATGAAGCAGCTGCTAGACTCTGGGGATGAAAAAGTGGAAACACTTCTCAGCTGAAGAGCCACATTTTTTATCACCTTCCTCTGACTCAGCAGGGCGTCACATGGATAGAACTTCCCTTCTCCACAAGAAACTAAGTAGGAACTGGATTTTAGTATCTCAGAGAGGCCACTCATCTTGCCACCTTGCACTCTGCTCTCTCCTCCTTTGACCTTGTCTGTTTTCAATGAGGCAGAACAAAAAGTGCTATGAGGAACAAGGGATGCCTCTTCATAGGATGATCAATGCAGTGGTCCACCCAAAGAAAGGTATATGAACTAATGAGTCAGCATTTGATTTCCCAGCACAGCCTTAGCCACTGCCTAACTGAAGAAAGGGTCCCAACCAAATTCCTCAACTGCTTGGCTTCCAGCCAAATAAAAGATGAAAAATTTTGTTAATCACCAGAAAAGAGAGCAAGAGGAATTTTCAGGTGAGTGGGAACGAATGAAAACAGAATGGAAGAACTTAAGATCTTTATGTGAACTTTCCCGAAGGGTGGAGTCTGTAGTACAGGCTGAAGATGGACTTTTAGAATAAGCAAGGAATTTACTGATTCAGAGTAAATTTGGGCATATTGGGAGGGACATATAGCTTAAAAAGAGACTTGCCTTTTCAGGAGGGAAAAACACTTTGTCTTCAGAATGCATTGGATTGTACCAAATACACTATATATTAACAAACATGTTATTAGGATCTCTTCAATATTCTGATTTCACATCCTTTTCCCTTCAAGATCAGTATTATTTCCACCATAACAGACAACACCACAGAACTGATCCACGACAAGTGTGGAGCATCTTCAGTTCTCGTGGCCTGCAGAAGAGATCAGACTGCTCAGAATATTGCAAGCTTCAAGCTGATTTCATGAACTGGTATTGACCAGTTAACGTTCAACATTGACCATCTAACATCCTCCAGGCCCCACTATGTTAAGTATCATTCACATCTGCAAGTACAAATGTGGGCCTTTTTTGGAAATTAATGCATGGGTGAACAATCCTGTGATAAACAGGTAAAAACACTACTTTCTTAGACCCTGATGGGGACATTAGTCTTCAAGACCTTTTGGAAGTTTTATATTCTGTAAGTATTTTCTGCCCTATATACCTAAGCCCTCGGATCATATTTACATGTCATTTAAACTCCAGTATTATTACATATTGAATAAACAAATTCAGGCTTTTATCTATAGCCACAGTTGTACATTTTACTGCAGAAATCACACAGTTCAATTCGGTGACAGATTCTGGACCTGGGAAGACTATGTGCATGAACTGTATTTCTTCTGCACAGAACGGGGAGCCCCTTGACACAAATTTTGTGGTACAGGTGACTGTGCAGGCAGAGAGAGAAACTCCTAACTCGATTGAATACATTTGCCTTTTATATTGTTTTCCAGAGATTCCTTTTAACAGAACTTCATTTGCTCAGCCTAAAAGGAGACATTTTGCAAAAGCCACCCATGATCTGATTTATGGTGGACCTAAGAGGTGATCTCAACTGAGAAAGTGTTTCCACTGCTCTAGGTCTTGGACACGCTCAATAGCAAGAGACATCTCTTTCCCTGAAAAGCCCGGCAATGTAAACAAACTAGACAGACAATGGGCAGAAGGAAAAAGGAAAAAGCGTTTTGCCCAAGGTCACAGAGCTGTGACAGAAACATGCTGGAGCAGGCTACAGGATCAGTAGATGCCTATGCACCATTAAAAATGTGAAGCAGCCATCTAAATTACATCCAAACCTGCACACCCCAGCTACCTATATACACCCAGATGGGGGATGATAGCTTCTGCACCAGAAGAGAGTGGAGACTTGAAGTGTTCTTGTATCCTGCAGAATTCTTGTTTCCTGGCACCACACAGTGAGATAAACAGTATCCCATGTTGCCATTCCTCCAAGGCTCTGTAGAAGTAGCTACATGACACACAATGCTGTAATACTCCACTTACAAATGAATTATAGCTCAGCTTCCAAATTACAAAGCAGACGAGCGATCCCTGCCCCCCAGCCCCCCATTTCATGGTTTAAATGAATAGAGCACTAATAAAGCAATGAAACAACACGACTGACTTGAGCTGTACTTGGTGTGGGTAAGTTGCATTCGAGCTATATAACCATCTCAATGAGCCACAGCTGTGACCAGAAACCTCCCTGCTTGTCCATTCTTGTGGCTTCTCTTGCACATACTCCATTTTTGGCTAATTAAATGGGACTATGGCAAAATTAATTATCACAGTTAGTCTGTAATAGGGTTAATTTGACTGAATGGATTTTTGTTTAAAAGGAACAGAACAACTCTTTATGAAGTTTGTAAGTGTAGGATAATTCAAGAGTATCACCAACAATCTTCTATTTGTCCACTGAACAAGACTGCAATGCAAGTGGTTCTTGAAAAGTAATTAGGTAGCCTTACTCAGTAAAAAAACTGCACAATGATTAACAGGTTTAAGCAAGAACCACAACATTTTTGTATTTAAGGAATCCAGCCCTCCAGAACAGTTAAAATGTTAGGCTGCTGAATGCTGCTAACTTGAAAGTGCAATTTGCTGACTAGCAATAGGCTAATTCCCCAATACACCAAGCCTATTGGAAGCATGGTGGATAAAAAAGTCCTCAGGCAATCGAATTTATAGTTTATAACTGAACTGAGTATCACAGTTTCCAAGTCCATGTAATGAAACCATGATTTATATATTATTCATGTCTTCTCAGACTAGTTTTGCCAAATTGTTCCTTAAAGACAGCCTTTTTTAGCTATGCGCAATTAAATAAAAAATAGAAAGGATTGTCTTCAGCGCTGAGAAAGAAGGGTAAAAAATTTCTCTGAAATAAATCTGGTGAATTTGCTTACATTAATGATAATAAAATGGAGAACCTAAATCTAAATATTTTCATTACAGGACCAACTCAAACACGTTGCAAAATCCTTCTTAGCAACATCCTTGGAGCAAGGCAAGAAAGAACCAGGAATGATTATTAAAGTATATGCAGGACAAAAATAGAAAACTGTATTTGTCTTTGTTGATATTATATTCCTGGCTCCACCGACCCTTTAACACAGATACCATTCTTGTCACACGCCAACAGGCAGTGCTGGGAGCTGGAGCGGCACGGTGGGCACGTGTGCTGCCTCACAGGGGCAGAACAGCTTTAGGTGGCTGCCCTAGTAATGAGAACACAACCAGGATTTTTTGAAGAAAGGAATATATTATAAAAACAAAAACAAAAACAAAAACAAAAAACAACCCACAAAATAGAAATGACACACATTATTCACAGAGGAAGGTTTAAGGCTGTTCTGAGGCTAATCGAGGCTGCTGGCCTCCGTTGGTAAATTCGTGGATCTAGCTTATGGCAGTGAACAGGTTTCCTATGAAAATCCCTTGGCAACTGAGAAGAATCATGCCAATGATAGCAAGGAATAGCCCAGCTCAGATACAAATGAGAGGAATGGAGAAAGTGGCAGGAAAAGGCATCTGCAACTGCAAAGCCAGTATTAGAATTTTAAAAATTACACATTGCGAGTCCTCTGGCTACTGCCTGCCTTCTTTAAAAATACTAGATGAGCAAGCCTGCCTGCACGCTTCTAACATTTTTAATTAGACCTCCACAAATAAAACATTGTTCTATATGTTGAAATAATTTGACCAACTTTTGCCATCCTTGACAAAAGAGAAGAGCAGTTACTGCAGATCAGCGCTGTTACAAGCGTATGGTTCACTGGGATGTACCAGTGTGATGTCCCAGCCATCTATATTCTAAATCATGTTGCATTATGGTCCCAAAAACATTCAACAGATGGTTCAGCTTGCATCTGGATCTAAAGGCTCATTTCATAGAATCACAGAATGGTTAGAGTTGGAAGGGACCTTAAAGATCATCAAGTTCCAACCCCCCCGCCATGGGCAGGGACACCTCCCACTAGAGCAGGTTGCTCAAAGCCCCATCCAGCCTGGCCTTGAACACTCCCAGGGATGGGGCATCCACAGCTTCTCTGGGCAACCTGTTCCAGTGCCTCACCACCCTCACAGCAAAGAATTTCTTCCTAATATCTAATCTAAATCTCCCCTCTTCCAATTTAAAACCGTTACCCCTTGTCCTGTCACTACACCTCCTGACAAAGAGTCCCTCGCCAGCTCTCCTGGAGCTCCCTTCAGATACTGAAAGGCTGCTATAAGGTCTCCCCAGAGCTTTCTCTTCTCCAGGCTGAATAGCCCCAGCTCCCTCAGCCTGTTTCTATGTTGAGGACTCCAAAGCTGGACACAGCACTCCAGGTGGGGTCTCACGAGTGCAGAGCAGAGGGGGAGAATCACCACCCGTGACCTGCTGGTCACGCTTCTTTTGATGCAGCCCAGGACATGGTTGGCTTTCTGGGCTGCCAGCGCGCACTGCTGGCTCATGCTGAGCTTCTCATCCATGAGCACTCCCACGTCCTTCTCCTCAGGGCTGATCTTCAGCCATTCTCTGCCCAACCTGTATTTGTGCCTGGGGCACAAATATTATTTCACTGCTGAATAAATATAACAGACCATTCTCTCCAGCCAGTGCATCCCTAACGATCTGCTTGAAGAGTTGTTGAAGCCAAGAACAAAACAGCACTGACAAATAACAAGCTCATCTGAGCTGCTGTTCTGTTTATGTAGTTGCTGTCTCCCACTGTCTCTGTGTGCCAGCTCCTGCACCCTTTCAAGAATCCATGGGCTGGTGGTGGCCAGAGAAGGAATTAATTCCTTCTAGTTGAAAGAGATTCTGGAGAGCCTGGAGATTTGTCTCACACAGAAAGCTGTGGAGCATCCCTATTCTTCAGTATCTGAGTTGATTTTGCTACTTTTCCTTGTTACTCACTCTGCAAGTCATCTTTTTATGTTTTTTAATCAAATATTCTGCTTGTAGGGTCAATACGATTAACTTGTAAATATGATGTTGTTATTAACACTAGATGTCTCTTCTCTTTCCTATTCCTAAAACTACTCTGCCTTGCTAAGAAAAAGTTAAGAACTGCTCTATCAAAACCTGGATGAAGAAGCTGACAACAATAAAATTTAGGAATTTATTTGTTAATCTGCACTTAGATTTATGATCCAATCAGTGATGGATGTTGTTGAAAACTGCCCTGCTCCTTCAAGGACCAGGCAAATTAAGTTTTATTTGGGTTTCCCTAGTAGCAAGTGTCAGTAAGAGATGGTCACTTACATGATGCCTTTTGGTTTTCATTTCCTTCTTACTCAGGCAAAGAGTCCCTAGTGCTCTTAATACCAATGACTTTCAGACAATGAGACTGATGACAGGCCAGGCAAAATCAGGGCTGATAGCAAGAGTTTGAAAAGTCTATTGCTGAACATCTCGAAGTGCAGCCAAGAGGAATTTATGAGAGGCAGAGATCTGACCACTCCCAACCTTATAATTTTCCTTGACCGCTCTCTAGCACCTATGCTGAATCACACAGCCCAGCAAGTTAGTACATCATAGGGGCCAAATTAGTTGAACAACAGCAATTAATAAAAGAGGTGAGAAAGGACAGGATGGAAACTTTGATAGGGGTGGAGTAGTGGTAACACTGTGCAGTGCATAAGATACACTTTCTGGTGGAGAAAAGTGATGTGCAAAGAGGAGAAGAGTGACCTGTGGAGTCACTGGCTGACACTGTGAGTCCAGACAAGGCAGGTGAAGGAAATTCCAGAAACCGTTGGCGGCTCCTTGACTTGCTTTGTATTTGATTGCTGAGGCAAAAGGGACCCAACAGAAGTTCCTGTGAAGCTGTCCCTCAGGACAGCCTCTAGCTGCATGGACAGCTATTACAGCTTAATTCCTGGTCCTAACTGCAATGTTTCCAAGGTATTGATGCAGTGATATAAAATCACATAGTTAATCTCTACATTCAATTTACTCTGTATAGATGCACAGTGAAATCAAGCAGGGCGGCCGAAGAATGGGTTTTGGAGATGCATCTCACTGAGAGAAGCAGGAGGCTGGCACAGTGAATGATGAAGAGCACAGCTGAGGGCACTCCTCACCCTCCTGCCAACACACAGATGTGTTTCTGCAGCATGGTGCTTCCATGACTGTCACTTTATTGCACTCTGCACTCTCTGACTTCCTCCATTCCACCCTCTGTGTGACATTTATATAAAAGAGACTCCACTGGAGGCCAAGTGTATTGTCCAGGGATTTGTTCTTTCTATTTAACCCAGAACAAAACTCACATTTCTTCCCCTGCACAGTTTCACTGCCAACACTATCACTTGGATATCACATGGCTCACCTCCACAGAGGCATGCAGGATACACCAAATATTACAGGACATGGCCCAAGAAAACTCCAGCCCTCCCAGTAGGCAGTAGGAAACTCACCATTACCATTCCCTGGCGGGCATGCTGAGACAGCTGTTTGCATTTTCTATGCTTATTTCTCTATTACTAAAGTGGGATTAACAGTGTTCAGTGACAGCTTTTGTGACCTACAAATTCTTCCTGTTATGGAACAGCATCATGAAAATCTATTTTTCTCTAAATTAAAAAAACTATTTCATTAACTGATTATTGCAATGTAATTATTGTATTATTAAATTCTAAAATTTGCTAAGCACATAGCACAACAAGCATTCTGGACACTACCAAAATACTAATAATTAAAACAAAATTGCTTCAGCTGTGGTTTTTGTGGTTTACTTTGTTCCCTAACAAATTTCGAGGGGAAAAAAAAATCCTAAAACCTTTTTCACATTCAAGTACTTTTTTAGAAAAAAATCTATTTTCAGTACCGGTGAAATTCATCATGTTATGACAGGAAAGCAAAATTGTTTCATTTCGTAAGATCTTCTAACAGCATGAAGCTAACCCCATGGTCTCTGAGACAGAAATTCTGCCAGCTATAGACTTAAAAAGAGTCAGCAGAGAAAAAGAAGTTTCTCAGATGGAACTGTTAGTCATGATATGAAGAATGTGTGTCCCCTACAGATGTTATAGCTATTTATATGATAAATCCCGATCATCACTATAGGAATTCTACAGCCTTCTTTTAAGTTAATGCTCAAGTTCAAATTAATCTTCTTTTGACAATGTTTGCCTAATATTTCAGTGTTGAACAACATTTCCAGGGTTACATTTACGGTGAGCCTACTGGGCACTTTTAAAGATGTATACCAGACTTTGTACTTGCTTCAGAAAGACTTCTTTTAATTCTTTAATACTTCACACATATTTCTAGGAAACACAAGTACAATAAGCGCTGATAAATGCTTAAAAAGGGCACATATAGACTTGCAAGTTAACTGGAATTAGCATTAGAGTTAACTTAGAGCACGCGACAGGTTGTAGAACAGCTCCCTGGAAGAAAATACTCATTCTAGAATAAAATTACCTCATTCTCACGTTCAACACTTGAACTGTTTTGAGTAACATGAGATAAATGAGAACAAAGCATGTTTGTTCCAGTTTGCAGGATCATTGGTTTACTCAGGAATCACAGTCTGGGGAATTCAAAATGAAATGAGGGATATGAAAACACCTTAAGGTGTCTCCAAGGAACTCAAGGTTGCACAAATAGAGAGTCATGGGTTTCAAATAGCAGCAGCCTTTTTAAAATCAATGCTACATTTACACACTTCAAAGGCCTGTGCGTTCTGCAGAACATGGTGCTACACAGAGCGCTCCCTCACCCCTCCATCACCCCAGTGAAAGGTTTTTTTTACAAAGATGCCTCTCTCCATCACCAACACATCTTTCTACTCCTGGCCTGGCCCCTACTGTTCACTTGGAAGCAGCAGGAGGTCTGGGTTTATTGGCTGGTTTTGGAAAGGGATGGCAAACTCTTTGGTGGGGAAACAAGAACAGTGATATTTTATTTTGTGTGACACATTTTGACTCAGTCTCAGTATCTCCACTTCTCCTCTGCTGGGAACAAAAGATAAAGCATAAGTGTTTGCCCTGTCTGACTATCAAAAAAAGCTTCTTGGTGGAAGAACTGAGCACTGTCCCTATTAAGGGAAGGCTGCTCTACTTTCCACAAAGAATAGGGTTTTTCAGCCTTGGTGTTGCTAGCCATGAAATGCACTTTGAGGTTATGGAGCTTCTGTGATTTCTTTTTTCTTAAAATGCCATTTTAATTGTGTTCTTAATTATTTTTTTTCTACTATCTTTTAAGATCTATCCTTGGTTGTTACCTGAAACCTGTGTCAAAAGAGGCAGCGCTGATAAGACCGCTAAACCTCAGTAATTCTCAGTTCCAAGTACAGCATTTGCGGCAAAGAATAAAAATGAGCCCAGGAGCCCAGGCTGGCCTGGCCAACCACACACACCAGTAATCCAGAATGGCTCACCAGGTGAGGAACCTTCAAAACCTTCAGGGTGGCCAGGATCCCATTCCAACCAAAGACCTCCCCAGGGATTTAGAGGAAAGGGATCACAAGCAGAAGATGAAAGTTAGGCTCTGCAGGAAAAGGAGGAACAAATCTAAGAAATTCCTCAACCCCAAACATTCCCATACTGTATCCCTGATGGTACACAAAGTACTTTGACGTTCACGGATTCTGCTGATGCTGACACTCAGCAAAGTAATGTTCATCACCAGCTGCAGAGAACTCTGGTGTACATCCAAAGAATATTTAGATGCAGCAGAAAACGTGGAGACACAGAAGATCTTGGGTCTTTTATTGCTCATTTACATTTATTTATTTCTTGTGTGGTCTCCTATAAATGGTGTTTACTTCCTAATCCTTTTGCAACCTCTGTGTGCTCTTGGGGAGACAGAACTGCATCAAGGCATTCACAAGGCCAGAGCTCAGTGCCCAAGGAGTGCTTTCAGAAGAGGAGGGCAGGGAGAGCAACTCTAGTCCTCTGGTCTTCGGCAACTGGGCTTTCCCACACCCCTGTGTGAGAAATATGAGACAAACTCTGCCCGGAACACAAACCCAAGCTCAAGAAAAGCAGGTCTGTGGATTCTGCACAGATGAAGAGGTGACATTTAAGAGCTCGTGCTCACCCTACAGAGTCCCATCACAGAGGCCTGGTGACAACTACATAGCAGGCGTTGACCACAGCTGCAATGGTGACAAACTTCTACAGATACTCTGTGCTCCCTAGGAAATACCATACCCGTATCTTCACTCTCAAGGGGAGCAGCATGCAGAATAGTGCGCCTAACAGGAGAGCTGCTTCAAAAAATAAAGTCAGAAAACTGTAGCTCAATCCACCAAGCAAATCAAAGTTCTGCAGAGAACATTTTCCCCTCCACAGAAGAGTGAGACATTTGACATTCTGCTCCACATCATAGTTTTAGTGACTTTAGGTAAAGAAAGGGGCTGACGGCAGACAATGTGTGAAGCCATCCCTCCATGTGAAACTGTTTTGTCAAGATCCAAGAAGCAATCTTAGCACAGAGTTCATTCAAGCAATATTTAAAGCAAGTAACCTCAAACTCACAGACTAAAATCATAATAGAAGCAAGATGACTCAAGTATACAAGATGTAGGAATTGACTATATAAATGCTTCCTGCTGTAGATTTCACTCCCATATAGTTCCAAAGATAAGATCTAATGTGGAAAGAAAAAGCAATGTAATACCTCACATTTCAAACCCAAATCATGTTGTAACTGGGATAAAAGGAAACATGCTATTTCATAAATACTCTCTGATTAATATATATTGTAAAATTCGTATCATTATAAGCAATTATAATCACTGCATTGAGCAAACCGTATAGAAGATAACATTGGCCTAAAAACAAAATTGCTGTAGCAATATCAGGTTCTCTGCTTAAAACAGTCTTTTTCATCTTAACAAAAAATGTATTTTGAATTACTGTCTCAGGCAATGGACATTTCAGCTAGTTTCAGGACAACGGCCTATTTTTAATTTACCATTGTTTAACTTAAAAGAAACACTCAGGAATAGTTAACTGACTAAATAGCAGTCTGGTATTAGGATCTCTGTTTTGTCCCCAACTGTTCCCCTGTTTGCTGTCCTGTGTTTTTTGTCTTGTCAGATTCACATTAACCTGTTAGACTGACCTTCACTTCCCTCCCAATCCCTATAACACATTAAAATTCTTTAAAAAGACAACTTGAGAGAGACTGCCTTTTGGTAAACCTCCTAAAGCGAGCTCTACAGACTGGTCTGGCATGCGTTGTGTACATGCATCTGTCACAAAAATTTGATGACAAATCATCTGTTTCCTGACAGATAGGCTGCACTGACTTCAAATTCCCATGAAATGTCTTTGTCCACCAGGAAGAAAAACATTCTCCTTTAAAGCAGTGATCATTCTCAAGCTTCACTTCAATCCTCCATTTGCTTTAGTCGGTATTACCATTTATTTGTACTATAATTTTTCTGGATCAATTAAAGCCTGCTGCAAGATACATCTTCCTGATCATCTTTTGGGAAAATGTAAAGAGAAGGGAACTAATGAAAGGAACGAAAGCAAATGTTACACAGTAATAATGCTGTTTTCAGAGGGTGAGAAATGAAGATCCTTTTTAAGACTGACCTACCCCAGTTTGTTTAAAACTAAACTGAACTTGAACTGATAAACTACTCTTTTGAGATTAACCTGAATAGTGTACATTCAACAAAACACTGTAAATCTAAACATACCTGAATTGGAGTCAAACTTTGTTTCTGACCTGCAAAAGAAAATGAAAAGAACGTAAGTTACAATAACTGCTTTATGCCATAAAAGCCATTTGTCAGACTGATCCCCCCAGCAAATATTGTCTTTAACAAGACTGTCTACCTCTGTATGTTAATATTTGATGCATTCAAGGGCATTTAAACCCAAATAATAACTACTCTCATAATATTCTGGGGTTTTTTACAACGTAGAGTTACAAAGAAGATATTTTAAAAGACAAATCACAAAATGAATGCAGAAAATAGAATATAAATTTAAAGCAGGATTAAATTATATGCTGTGAATCATGGCACACAGTTGTTCCTATGAAATAAATATTGTTTTCATTCATTTTCATTTTTGAAAAGTCATTAAGAGGATTTAATTTATTCATGAATGTTTCCAATCTATTTTTGAAGCAGATACCGTTTCATTAATGTCATATGTATTGTATCCAATGCTCTGTACTTAATTGTACAACATCCTAGGAGGGTTTTGTTTGTGTGTGTCTTCAATTTACTCACTCTGCACATAGGAATAAGTGGTTTGATTTTCTTAAAAGTGGAAAGCGGGGGGTGGGAGAGAGGCAGAGAGGAAGGGAGCCAGACCTAAATTTTAACTTGTTTTAAAGTCTTTGCAAAAAGACAATGATGTGTGCATTATGCACCATTAGCTTTGGTCGTGCACTGCAGATTTTTCTCTCTCTAACAAGTAGTGTTTTCTTCTAAGAGCTTAGCACTTAGCAAATGAACCCTATAACCTGTATATTTAATAAAAGGAAGAAAAAATTAGCCCTTGTGGGAACATCATGTTTCAGATATAGGTTAATAATACTTGTAAATGTAGAAGCCTTTGAAGATCTCAATTCAACTGTGGGAAAACTTAAGTTGGGTAATTACTCTCAAGATGCTGCTGATGTGCTGTCAAGCAGAATTAACCCTATGACTAGGCCTATCTACACAATCTGCTGTAAGACAGCATTGTCTATATCGAGCTCTCAAACCAATTAACGGGCATGTTCCAATCAGATTTATATTGCCCACTAACAATCAGTTGTACACATGGTCATGGCTGTCACAGCAGGACACAGGGTCTGACCAGCAGGAGACCTGTTAAAGGATGTTACGTTGGCAGCAAAATGCATTTCCCCAGAAATTCTATGGAGGAAGTACAATGTTGGATCCTTTTACATTGCATCAAGGAGGGGATGTATTTTGGGAAGTTATAGTCCCCCTTTTTTCAAAAATAAATGACTGAAGCTCAAGAACTAATTGCAGATTTATTTTCTTCTTTTATTTTATATGCTTTTATATGCAGGTACGTGTAGATGTGTTTTACACGTACTCTATGTATGTTGCATAACTGGCACTGTAATCCCTTACCAAAAATCTATGCTGCAGTGAACAAATATCAAATCAATCACGATTTCAAAAATGAACAAGCTCACTCTATTAGTTACAGTTAAAGCCATAAGAAAGGGAACAATTCCCTTCTCCCTTCCTACTCATTCTCCACCTTCCCTCAGTGCTCACAATCTTTTAAGTCTTAAACATAACACGCAGGTGGTGGAAAGATGGAAGGGAAAAAACATAACTTAATACTTATAAAGTACCACCAAAAGCACTGAACAAAGTATGTTGCTGACATGCCTTCACAAATACCACCACCAGTAACTGCCCAGGTCACCAGCCCACGCTCCTGTTTGACGGAGCATTTCAGCTGGTCTTTACGCCCAGCAGGATAATGTGAAAAGTGCATGCTGGTAACTGAGAGGAATTCCACCGAGTTCCAGGTAAAGCCATGTATTCAGTATTTTATTTACAAGATTCTCCTCAAGCTGCACTGTTCCTATCTAGACTGTTCTCTCTTGCTTATCCCTGTATCAGCAACACCTCTCCACCTACAAAGTCAGAGACACCGTATGGATCTTACCCTCAGCGTTTGTTTATCTGCACAATCAACTTCTCGCTGCCTAAATTCTAGATATTTGGTATTAGTTGGTCAAAGATCCTAATTCTCAGCTTGGTATGGACATATGCACCGCAACTTGTGGCCTCAACAAACTGGCCCAGGGGCCACGATGGCAGAGAGTACGTAGGGAGGAGGGTCACGAGGGTCACAGGGCACTGTAATGAGTACCAAAGCTCCAAACAGTCATAAATTACTGGACAACAAATCAGGAAACCAATACTGGATGATAAATGAATAGAACTTTGTCTGGAAACAGCAGAGTAACTATGAAAGAAAACACAACATGGGAGGTAGTGCTAGGAGCCACCAAGAGCAGGAGGGTCACCTACATTATGGTCACCATGTCACCTTGGGAAAACAATGCAAACTTTAGGATATAGTACTATGAAATTGTTAGAGATCTTAGAAAGGCACAGAAAAAAAATGGAGGAAAATAATGAAGCATCTTTAATATTGCAAAGAAGTAACAACTAGCAGAGGAGAGAGAAGCACTCTTCAAGAACACAAAGTCTTGACTACTTGAAGGAATGACAAAGCTTCCAGTAACTTCAACACAACAAGTGCTTTTCCCCTAGACCTTCCATTATTTACATTTTTTTCTTGACAGCATTCTAGACAAAGGTATCAGAAACTAGCTGCACATAGCTGTGAAAAACATGCAACTAAAAAATGGCCAATAAAGACAATAAATAAAATGCTGAAAGTAAGTTTCAAAGGCTAAACATTAAAATATTCACTCCAACTCTTTTATGCTTTTAAAACCACATTAGCTAATAGGAAAAATGTCTCTACATTGTTTGTAATCACTGTATCACTCCAGTATCCAGCCTAAGCATCCTACCAGACAAGATGTACCTTACAGAGCCAGGCCTTTACAAACTGTCTGTTATCATTTATTACACCAAGGGGAGGCAAAGCCTCATGCAAACAAAGAACAGCTTTGTGCATATTTTCTGTACTTTTGCCCTGTAGGAGTACTCTGAAAGTAGGGAATCAGTCATAAGTATCTTTGGAAAGGAATCTATATGAACCAAGACAGCAAGAGGATGTTTATAAAATGCTTTCCATTTCCAGTTGTGATACAACTCAAAGACACACAACACATGGCAATACAAATGCCAGGTAGCTCAACTACCAACACACAACATGCAAGGAGTGAGCTATTAGAAAGGTTTAGCTAAGGACAAGGTGCTGCAATAATTTTAAAGATCCCAGAAATAATTAAATCAACATCTGTAAAGTTAATAGGCAATGCTTTGGTAAATCCTTATTTTCAAAGAACTTCATTCCGTATCAGCATGGCCAATTTGCTGAAGAGACAAGGATCCAGCGGGTTCCTGATGAAATCCAAGCCAACCAACATCCTGATCCAGGTGACTGAGCAAGATAAAATCATTCCCCTCTCCTTCCTGTTTGCTCCCAATAGTACAGAAAATACCAAGTTGGAATATCAGTGTTCTTGGCTACAGCATTGTTAGCAAGCTAAAAAAGGCCAGGACAGAAATGCTCAGATGAGAACATGTCCCTGGACACTCTGTTGATCCATATCATACCCATGCAAACTAGTATTCTCCTAGACAGAACCCAGACCAAGTTCAGGGGAGGCTCAGGCCAGGGACCATTCCTCACAAGCAGGATGAACCAGGCTGCTGTTTTGGAGGAGAGAAATTTAGACTAACATACATAAGCCATATCTTGTCACTTGCCTTTAATGCCAGAGAAGATATGTTTGTCCATTTTACTTAGAAGTATGAACGCAGCCCTTCTCTTCTGAAAATGCAAACCATTAACTGGAAACAGTGACTGATCTTATTCATGAGCCTGAGCTCCAAATAACAAGGCAAGCTTCCAGAAAGAAAAATGTAGAAGTATTCCAATGTAAAAATTAATACCTGATGTAACTATCTAGGTATTTACAAGACCTTTGCCATCAGGGAATTTGAGAAGCCCCCAAGCATTAAGAAACAAATAGTTCCTCAGGCAACAGAAGGAGCAAAGCTGGCCTTGCTGCTGCGTTGTGGCCAGGGGACAGACCCCATGATGCCTAATAAGGTGAAACTTCTCATAAGTAAGATAAGTCCTTCCTAGAGCTGGACTTCCCTAACACCTCTCTCTCTTCCACCCTCACGTGGGTTGTTATAATATATTGATATATACATTATTTACAATAATATTATCTGGTATAATCTAATAATATAGTTGAACTCTTGTTTGGGTCTCTCCTCAGAGAGGGTTTGAATGTGATGTCTCTCTTCGATTCCATGAAAGTTTCAAGAATTTAATATCTTTGAGGTTTAATAGCTACTCCCCTGTCAAATTTGGCTGAAACAGGCAAGTAGATGAAATGATACCATTTTATTATTAGGAAAGAATTTACACAGAGCACGATGCTGTACTTAATTAGGAATCCTGGTTAAAGATGTATTTTTAATCTTGCTTTCCTAGACTACAGAAAAAATATTGATTCGCTGTTAATGGATGCTGTAGGAACTTCCATTCTGCATACTGATGAAAAGCCAAATTCAAAAAGAGCATTTTAATATCATATTAGTTGATGAGTAGTCTCTGCATGAGCTCTGTCCAGAGTTTTTTTTTAATGTGAGAATTATAAAAAAATAAATATAGACATAAATAGGAGACAAATATAGACAGTTTCTATACATCCACAATCCATCCTACCGGATTTTTACTTTATGTACATACATATAAATAGTAAAAAATAAGGTAGGTTATGAATAGCTTAAAATTAGCTCTTCCAAGCAAGGTGACTGGTGAACAGTCAATACAAAGCAGTGTAAATTTCAAACAGGGAATATTACGTAACAGACCTAAAAGTTTACAAAGAATCCATTAAAATCTTACAGTGATATTCCCGGTAAATTCACCGTAAGTTGTCTACACGTATCTCCAGGACTATGGAAATCTTTGCATTTATTTCCTCTTCCTTCTAGGTACATTCAACAAGGATTTGCAGTTCAGGAGTGCTCAGCAATAAGTAAACCAAACAATTTCACAGGCTTGCCTCAATGAGACCTTGAAATATTTAAAATGTTACATTTCAAGTCCCCTTTTCCTTCATTTTTGAATTCTAACGCGTATCTCCTAGGAAATCTACATCAATTTCTTGCCTTTTGGAAAGGACACTTGTTGAAATGTCCTCTGCCCAGCAAACTGTGAGATCCCCCTGTCATGGAGTTTTCAGACCAGGAGACCCCCATGTTCCTGTCCCTGTTTTCACTGCTGGAGATCGTCTTACTCAGAGAACACAAGCAAAAGGACATCTCAGGGTTGCTGCTGTATGGCTTGCAGCAGTTTCATCTGACTTGCTCCTTTTGCAGCCACTGACCCTGGCCTGCAGTAATTGAGACAGTATCTCACTAGGTTTGTGGGCAGCAACCAGCAACCAGCCCAGTACAATAGAGCTGATCTACTCCAAAACCAGGACCAGGTGGTTCGTGGATCAAGTAAAAAAATCAGATGAAGTGTTTTTTGTTTTCCAAACTTGCTCTCCCTCTCCTAATCCTTAACATAAAAATCCTTCCAGACTTCATTGCTTATATGAGGTTCATGAAATGAACATTCAGGACCAGCCAAGAAGCTGACAGTTAGAGGATATTAAAAACTACCCGTGAGCTGATTAGGAGCACAGAATCATTTGCTATAATGACTGCAAGTTCTATACACGAGACTTGCCAAGCGTCCAGAGAAAGACGTCTTTCCCTGAGAGCTGCCCAGCAGCTCCACCCAAGGGGAGAACTGTTGTTCTTGCTCTAAGGGGCTCTTGAGGACCAGGAGGACAAAGTCCTGTTCCAAACCACCACAGAAATTAGTAACCACCAGGTCAAGCTTCAGCAATGCATAACAATTTGTTATTTGGCAGTGACATGGCAGACTCAAAACAATGGCCAGTTTCAACCCAAAAAATGATGAAGCAAGAAGAAAACAATGTTCAATGATAGCAACTTTACTGACTTATAACTCCATTAGCCTTTTCTAGGGAACAGCCACAAAAAACTGCAGAAACTCTTGCAAGTTTTAAGATCCTCAAGCTTCTTGGAGTCACACAAGACCTAGTAAAAATCTGGGTTTGGATGAGAACCGTTTGGTAGCACTGCCTGAGGACTGATTCCTACACTGGCGAGAGCCATCTTACTGCAAACAAAATGCTGGTTTTCACAAAGTTTTGTCAGGAAACGGAGGAAACAGAGTCAGTCATGGCAGATGAAGTTGCTCAAGTAGTTCTATTAGACCTTATTAGAGAGGCTACAGCAGTTAATTCATATGGCCTCTTCTAGCCAGGTAGCCAGAGCTGATTTGTTATTTGGCCTGCTCAAAGGATATAAAGATTATTAAGAAAGCTTAGAGACCATTAATTAAGCACTCGGCACCAGGGCAAGAAAATTCCTTGTATAGATCTAGGCTGGTAACTGAAATCCTCCCTTGTGTTGAGAAGACAAGAGTGGCACAATGCTAATGGCACTGCAACATTGCCCAGCCATGCTTTGCTGTTCTCATGGTTTGCTTTTGGATGTTTGAGAGATGTTGAGAAGACCTGACACAGTTCGAAGAAAATCAAACGAAAACATGACATGAATACGGGTGTTGCTATTTCTCCTAGCGCATGTTCAGAAGAGCCAACACCATTACCAAGAATTCCTTCCAGGAAGCAATAAAGGCAGCAGTGGGTGATTTATGAAGACTTGGCAATTCATTCCTTGGCCCTAAAAACTGGAAACTGACACAACAATAATATTTCTTTTTTTAAAAGGAAATCATTCTCCCAGGCTTCCCAGTTCCCATCTATACCACACCTTTCTCACACAGTCCTGCATATGGTAAAGGACATGACCGTGGTTTATTAAATGTGGAATAGCTCCTCTCCTATGGCAATAGCGTGAGATGTGGATTTCACTCAGGTCCGTTCTAACCTCCTTTTGCCATGGCTTTGGACAGAATGGAATTTTTTGCACAGCGTATAAGAAAACGCCTTGAAAATTTAAAATAGGTGCAATCTTTCAAATACACTTAGCCCTGAGAAAACACTAACAATTTAAGTGGCGGAGGTGGGTCTCTCTGAACTGAGACAGAAACACACAACCTTGCTGCTGAGGTTGTCCAGCCGTGATAAACGTGGCTCACAGAAAATAAACACGAGCAGGTATAGTTGATAAGCATGAGGTATTTTTTGTTGGTAAACTATTCTTCTATCGGATCAATGTGCTGCACCAAGACACGCTCCAGCCACACCAGGCAAGGTCCAGCAGAGGGGAAGCCATGAAGAAATACCCCAGAGAAAGGTCAGGGGAGAAGGGATGCTTCCTTTAGCATGAGCCTGCAGCTAGATTGGAATAAGTGCAACACAAAACCACTTAAGAGCCAGTTTGCAGAAAAAGGAGGTCCTTGAGATTAGTTTATTGTCTCTCTCATTTACTGCTTTCTTTAGGCAGCTGTATGGGGATGTAGGAGACTGTCTGGCGTGAAAGTTCAGAGATGGAATAATGAGATTCAACAGCATGATTATGGATTTTATGTGTGAGGCACCTTTGTGGAAAAAGTTAAATCACGCTCTCCATAAAGCTTGGGAGGTTTCTCATAACACTAGTACAAGTAGGTAGATGAAGAGATGTTAAATTCCTAATTGTTTCTTTTATCTTTCCTGTGATAGAGACAGAGTTCTGTTTTAAAGACGTACCAAAAACCAGGTCTTTCATCTGGAGTGTAAAATTCATGTGTTCCCTGACCTCGTGTGTCACATGGTAATGAAACAACGTAAATCAGAAATGTTAAAAGTTGAAGTTTGTTAATATTACTGCTGAAGCTCCAATCTCTTTCCTGGTTAAACTGACAGGTCCATAGTCCAAATATATATATTTACAGATTACAGCGACACAAAGGAAAAAAAAAATTAATGGACACCCAATGAGAAACAAATGGAAATGCAAGTTTCAGATGACTATCTGGAAATTAAAAAAACCCAACAAAACATCACAGAAACCACTTATATGTATTTAAAATGTTTTTTAAAACTTTTTAAAAATGTATTTTAAAACTTTCTTTGTATTGTACCACCACCTTACTCCTCCGAAAACACTTTGGTGATTTACACTCTGTGGAGGAAATTTAGTAAACAACATACATTTCACGTTCTTTTATCTATGTTTCCTTCTCACTTTTAACTATCTGGGCTGAAGCAGGGGAAGATACAGGGAAGTATTTTCCTTAGTTGAAGAAGAGTTTATACACTGATATTTTGGGGTCCGTAAACAAAATAAGATGGATCCTCATTGCCTTCTCCATTTGTTCCGACCCTTGCCAGCCAATTCCGAACAACTGGCTGAATTTGATGAGCAAGAGCTCACAAACCAACATGAAGCCTCTGGGGAGACTGGGCTAAGGCCAGTCCAGCCTTGGGACACAATCAGCAAGGTGGGTTTTTTCAGGTGCACAGGGGCCTGGCATTTATTAAAAATAAAAAACAACTTCCCTCTTTCCCCCCCTCTCTCCTCCCATAAAATCCATGGGGAGTCTCAAAGAGAATCTGAAAACAGGGACATTACCACATAGCTCATTTCACATAGAGAAATCCAACTCGTTAACTCAAAAAAGTCAAGACTACGCCAAAGCATACTGCGCACTTGAGATAATCGCAGGCAAGTCTCATATTGCAGCTTTTTCCCATTTCAAATGGATTGTGAAAGCAACTGGAAACAAGTTCACATTCATTTATGTGAACTACTGCTGTCCAAATCTCACCCCACAAAAAACCCTACTCTTTCTCCAGCAGACGACAGAAAGGAAGCCAGTCTTGAAGGCAGAAGGTGAAATCCTGGCTCCATTGTATTCATTTGCCAAATCTGAATTGACTTCAAGAGAGCCAGGATTTCCCCCATAAAGATTTAGCTATAGTGAGCAGGGGAATGTCTAAATGGCAGAGTAGAAAACCAGGTTAGAGAGACTTTAGAACCCCACTTTGTACTCCCAAGCCAAGCACCACAGTAACACAGGACATGAGAATATTGCCTTGGCTGAGTTCGTAACGATCAGTTTTCCCACTCAAAAGATTCACGTTATTACCGAAGTTTCTGCAGGTAATCCTCCTAACAGAAGAATCAAACGTAACAGAGATGAAGTGCTTCTTTCATCTTTACAGACAGTCTCTTGAGAACAACTATCACTGCCACATCTGGTGATTCTAGAGCTACATCAATTTTATTTTCCTTTGTAACCTATTACTGACCCAGTTTTCTCTATTATTAGCACTATCCTGACCATCCTGCTTCGTGCCGCTGTAAAGGTACCTCTTCAAGTGAGAGGGACTGAGTCAGTGTGAACTGAGGGCAAAAACAAGCGAAAAAAAGGAAATTCTTCATCAGAACGAACACAAGCAGCCAGAAATAAGAAAAAAACACAACAGCAACAACTGAACCCATGCAGAACAATGCAGTGATTGAGAGAATTCAATCAGCACTGCTTCTAGAACCAAGTTTAGGGCTGTAATTCCCACAGTACTTCCAAAGAGTATTTTTCATGCAAGACACGGAAGTTATTATTTCTTTCTTAATCCTTGCTTCAGTTCCTAACCCAGCTCTCCACGTGTGCTAATTGGGATGCATGAAAATTCAACACGTCATGCAATTTTCCTGGGTTTTGTTTTCTTAACTGCTTGAATTCTAAAAAAGCATCTACTTTTCTAAAAAAGCACTTCCCTTATCAGATACAAAGCTGTAGCACGGGTGCAGCATCACTGCCTGGGATCCAATTCTTAAAGCCACCTGTGAGCAATGCTATCAGCCAAACTTTAGTGTCTATCAGTGCAGTGAAAGACTGTGTTACAACTATTTGGCACAGCTGCATATGAAAAAAAAAAAAAATTATTACTTTTTTTCTGTCAAATTACCTTTTTTACCTGACAGCTTACCATCTTATTTGTTTACTAATTTTTTTTTACCTTTACTCTACGACTAATTTTATTATAGCATTATTATTTACATTGTTTTTCTTGTATGCCTCATCAATTTGAATGACTCAAATTAATTTACACAATCACATAAGTACTGGAATATACACAAGATTACACGGGAAGAGAGCACGTAAAATAAGAGACAGTGATCTCAAAACTACATTTAGCATACTCACTTGAATAAAGGAGTCCCACAAACAACACATTTGTATATTCCTTGAGCTTTATGGTGTGTGTACTCCCCCTCAAAGGCACTGGGAAAACAACAACACTACATTTTAAAAACAAATAAAGGCATTTGGGTTGGGTTTTTTTTTTTTAATTATTAAATTAGCTAGACTTTAGAAAAATGCAACAGAAAAACACCATGATGTAGAAGCTGGCAGTTGCTTTTTATTAAAGGCAGCAGATAGAGCAGGCAGAGGAAAGGGGGATGTCCCGGTCAGTGTGCCTCGGGTGTTACGCATCATGCAAGAGGAAGGGAATTGTCCCACAGTTCAAAGGACAGAACAACAACAAAAACGGGAAAACTGGAATCTCCCCATTTGGCAAGTAAAACCCCGGGACTGCCTGACACATCGCTCGACCCCAGGCCCTTCTCCAGCTCTGTGGTCGGCGATGTGTGGCCGGGGCAGGGGTCTGCAGCCACGGGTGCCCTTGGCCGGCCGGGGCGAGAGCGGCATTGTAGCTGAAAATGAAATAATTGCTCCACGATTTCAAGCTGTGTGCGCCTTATATTTTTAGTTGAAAAGCAATATTACAGCTTTAAGGGAATATTTTTCTAAGTTAACAATCTAAAAGGCTAGGAGGTCATTCATCTAATACGAATCAGCTGCGCTAGCCCAACAAAAAGCCTATGTGCTCGGCAGCTTGTTTTTATTATCCTTTCACCCTTTTTATGAGGTCCAATTTTTTTTTTTTTTTTTATAAACAGGATTTTTAAGAATGACCTAATCTCCGATTGTTTGTGTGCATTAAATCACGTTGTTGGTCCCGTACACAAGAGCGAGGAGGGCAGGGGCTGGGGAGGCTGCAGAGGGGGTGCAGCACGAGGCCAGCGGCCCCCGTCCCCTCCGGGGCAGAGGGAGGACAGAGGGGGACGGGTTGGAGGGAGAGGAGGGATCCTCAGCAATGGTGGCCGCCGGTACACGCTGTCGGGAGGGATGTCGCCGATCCACCGGCACCCCACGTGTGGTGGAGAGCCCGTTGGGGTGGTGGAAGGAAAAGAGGCAGTTACATCATGAGGACGTTGGGAAGCCAGGGCCTCGTGCCAAGCTCAGTGGTATAAAATAGACAACAACAACAACAAAAAATTTAAAAAATGCCTAGGCCCTGGCAAGTTACCTTCACGCTGGAATCAGCTGAGAGAGAGACTTTATTCACTGAAAACAGTCTTGGAAGCAAGTCCTTCTTTTTTTTTTTTCTTTTTTTTTTTTTCTTTTTCCTCCAGGACTCAGGGCTGGCTTCCAGCGACTAAAGCCATGTGAGGGCAGTTATTGAAAATTTTTGACATTCCAACCACAAATGAGCCAATAAATACCTTCTCCACATGTGCTTCAAAAAGAAATTGGAGTGGGGTGGAAAAGAACTAAATTATGCTACCTCCTTTCTGCAGCCAAAACGTCTATACTTACAATGGCCACCTTCAAAACTCCAGCCTCCTGGCACGGGGCCATTTCCCTCGTGGTTCTGCTTACTGCGGTGTCTTCCAAAAAAAAAAGTGTACCTGAAACCGCTATTACTTCCACACATTTTGTAGTAAACTAAAAACAGACTCTAAACATGAGCCCCGGTGACTTTATAAGACATGCAGTGTTCATTAAAAGCAAAAGTCACCCAAGACCCCTGGCCTCGGCCCCCGTGCTGCAGATGCTTGTCTTTGCTGTGGTGTTAATTTGTAGGGGTTAGTAAACAAGTGCAGAAATCCTGGGGGGAGGTGTGTGTGGAAGCGACGGGGTGGGGAAGGTGAGGAAGCACCGGGAAGAAGAGGGGAGGAAAGGAAGATGCCTGCGTGCGCAGGACCGCGCTTCCTTCGTCCTGCCTTACCTTTCAGTCCCCTTCTCCTGAGTGACATGGTACTGCAAGGGTGTCAGCCGCTTCCTCAGCTCCTCCTGGGAAAAGACCACCTTACAGTCCTTTTTATCCCTACATGACCCTGCAAAGGGAGAGGATATGGGAGAAGGAGCCTTTTTAGCTTAAATCCTGAATAATTGCTTTGGCAGGCAGCCACAGCATAGCTTCTGCATTCACTTGTCAATGACCAGACCGGTCCCTAATGCACGAAGAATGGCTCAGCTGAACTGCAGCTGATTATTTCTTCAAATCCAGGTTTAAAAAAGAATTTTGCTCGAGAGCCAGGTGATTCCACTGGAGCAGTGACAATGTGCTACAGCCAAAGCCCTTCGGTGTGTTATGCACTAAACTGTTGCGCGCACAATCATTCACAAGAAAGTAACGTTTTTCAAACCATTAAAAAATAAAATATAAATCTGCAAAAAAAAACCCCAGCTACAGTTGAAACGCTCTTTACAAGACATCTATATTGGAGACTTACGGTAATGGGCATATGATGTTTAGCCACAACATCCAACAATTTCACTAGCCTTTAAAGTAGCTGAAAAACAATTTAGATGTTTAGAATTCCAACAAGGTTAATTTAACTTCTAGGCGCATCCTAATCATTTTACTTTATAACATTAACCATCGTATTTTTTCACTGTTGAAGCACCAGAACAGCAGCCCTGAGGAGCAAGTCATTTCTTCATGCACAAAGCTGTACAAGGTTCAACAATAAACTTGTCGTAAAAATTAGGGTTGCTATTGAAATTACCCTCCTTTGAAAATCTCATCTTATGTTTTGCTTAGTTCACACAGAAAATCCACAGAGTACATAAGGATTAGTGTCAAAAAACATTTGCACAGTGCAGAAATTCACATCACATCAGGGAAGAAGAAATAACGCTAAGGTTGCTTTTGAGAATAAAAACTCCCAAAGTAGTAAACGGAAATTGCCAAATATTCAAATAACTTTGATAATTGCTTGCTTGCAAAAATTAGCTGACAAAACAGGCAGGGAAAAAGCGCTCTAATTATGACAGTAATTACAATACGGTACAATTAGAAATAAACAGTCCTGACAAAAATATTTTTTGCTAGTAATGTATATACACTCATAAAAAGACCAATTGTGTTCCCAAAGTAGAGGGAACAGACCTACCCATCTGTATGTCATTTAGTACAGGAGAGGCAATGGCAGGTTTAAATTACATGGTATTGGATTGCAATTTCCTAACATTGGATGCTTTTCTGCTTTTTTACCTTGAGTCATTACTAAGGAGTGTTCATAAAAAGTAGCTTAAAGCGCAGATGCTTGCAAATCATTTAAGAAAAGATGTTTCTTTCTTCCTCCCCCTCTTCTTTTCTCATTTTTTTAATGTGTGGGGGTGGGTGAATAGGGGAGAGAGAAAAAGAATAATGCTGTTGGTCACTACCAACTAACCCTAGGAAGTATTTTCAGGAAGAAAAAAAGTAAAATTGAAAACATCTGATTGAAGTAAATAGTGCAAACATAAAAAGCTTTGCCAGTGAAAGAAAGGTATTGAAAAGCGACTTTATTTCATAGATTAGAAATTACTTTTGATCTAAACATTCTTAAAAACAGATTGTTTTCCACTCTGAGCCATCTCATTAGCTGTGCTGCAGAGCCTTCGTTTTAATGGCAAGCTTTGAAAGAGCGCTGCTGTATGCCTTTGTTAGCTTCAATCTTATTTGGGAGGGGGATAAAGATTTCATTCCAGGTCTCTTTGTTTGTCTTTCAAGAACCACTAAAGCAGTATTCACACAAATTTTGCAGGAATGTGCCCTGTGCCATAGCTTACAAATTATTTGGTTTTGGTGCACTTAAAGGTCACCTTCCAAATTAGCAAAATTTTCCTACATCCTGGCTTTTCAACCTTAAATGTAAATATTGTTTCCTAACTGTAAGTGAGGTTTGTTCTTTATAACATTTGGTTGCTTATTTAAAGATGTCAAACTTTGGAGGTTTTTATTCTCCGAATGTGCTGGGCTCTAGGACTAATAAGTCTTTCAAAGTATAGCTAACAGGGAAAGGAAGCATATGCATTATATAAATAGCTATTGTTATGTGGCATTACGCAGCTCAGAAAGAAACTGTTTGAGAGACGGTCTTTCACCTCATATTTCAGTGTAGAGAGCAGCAAAGAATCTTACAAACATCGCTTTACTTTTTAAAATATCTTCCCTTTTTATATAAATTCTATTTGTTTTTACGTGTTGCAAAAAAAAAAAAAAATCAAACTAAGTATATTTTCACTTTGGAAAAAGCCAGATAAAATATCGAATGATTTAAAGAATGGTCCCTCTCCACTCTTTACCTAAATATTTTTTTAATCTATTTTAGAAATTTAGTTTTCTTCAATGGGCTCCCTATACGCACATGAAAATTTTTGTACGCCACCTGATCCACAACATAGATCAGAAGTAGGCAGCATGTTATAAAAAACTTTTTTTCCCCCATTGTTTTTAATAATTAACTGGGTGTTTTACAATACAGACAAGTATTTATGTCTACAGGGGAATTTTGCCAAACTGCACTGGGGTAAACTGCAGCCTACCCCGACAAAGGGCTCTCTGGGTTTGTAATTTAATGGAGTATGTACTCAGCAAAGAGCTACAGTTGCTACTACAGATCATAATAGAAATCTCTTATTCCAGCCCTCCGCATTCAAGAATAGCCCTATTCAATTAATTGCATTTATTATTTAACTGCAAGCAACAACAACAACAAAAAAAAATAGCTGGGTAAATTGATTGCACTATTTCCATATTGCCAAGTAGCCAGGGAGGTAAAGCAAGGCTCACTCCTGACTGCAGAGGATGTAACAATACGTTCTCTGAAACAGGGCTAGCCTGCAAGACTCGATAAAATGTGATTAATCCTAAAAATTACAGGATGAGATTCTAGGAACACAGTTCTTCAGTTAGGAAAAAAATAATATGCAAGAGGGACAGGAGTGCTCCATTTGCAGTACAAGAGTGGCTGCTTTCACTTTTTCAACTGTTCCTTTACGTCAGTAATGCAGCTGTTATCAAAGTCGTTATTAAAGCAGAATATAAAGGTGCAGGATGGCCACCTTCCTCAGTCTGGCTCCCCACAAAAGGGACTAGGTATGGGTTGTGGGGAGGGTTCCCATACAGGCAACAAACTTCTTCAGCAACTCAGGCACAAAGGCAGGCTGAGAGTTCATTTGCAAATCATACAGTTCAAGGCAGCAGAGAATAAAGGTCATCATTTTTAGAAATAGCATAACATCAGTGGGATTACATTCAAAGTGAGACTGGATTACATACACTGTGAGAATAATGGGGTTTGGACACATTACATCTCTATTAGGACTCTGGATTGGATCTCTCTTGTTCTTTGAGGGTGATGCTCTCAACCATGACTTTTAGAAGAGCCTGGAACAGCCGAGTTCCCAATTGCAGTCAGATCCCACTGTCAGGAGGGGTGAATGCTGGCCTACAAGGGCAGACAACATTCTCTTGACACTCCACCGCGGGATATGAGGCCAAATTTAATCTCTCTGATCACTGGACCTCGCTGCCATCGTTGGGGTCGCCGCTCATTAGAAGAGCAGTGCGCACCCAACCGTTCCACCAACAGGCACCAGTGTTTCCACTTGAGGCCACCAGCCTTCAGCCTCTGCCAACAGTTACAGCTGGCACAAAAGCTGGGAAGATCCTGGAGCAGGATGGAAGTCGTCACAAAAAAAAGGCACCAGGCTCACAAATATTAATGCATAAATATTTTTTAAAAAAGCAGTGGAGGGTGAAACAAACACCAACAGGAACGCTGTCAGAGCCCTCATGGTGTTCCTGCCCTTAGGAATAGCACTTCTGAAAAGCAAAGCAATGCACACTGCCATTTACTGTTCACCCACAGACCAGGGCCATTGCAGAGTTCAGCTCTGGGGTCCTCCTCTGTACAAACAAAGTGAACAGAAAGTATTTTCTGGGTGTTGACCTGATAATGAAGACATTAAGCATCTCACCTCACATATAAATTCCAATTTCAATTGACCTTTTCAAATCTGTGGTTCATAACGCAGGCGTGAGCCGTTTCCTTCCCTATAAGCAATCACAAGAAAACTAGCAACTAGATATGTCCAGACAGACAGACACACATTAGCAGACCATTATTCCTCAGCACTCAGCCCTTCACCTGCTCCAGCACGCAGGAGGGTGGCTATTAGTGTCTGAAATACAGTGCCCTGAAATACGGTGGCATTTTGCCTGATGGATTTCCTTCTTCAAATAGTCTTTTGAACTGTCCAAATGATTTTCTCTTATGTTTTGTTGCTTCCTATCACTGAAATTAACTCAACATTTCAGCTGTGTGGAAGACACAGCATACATTTTCCCCCTCCTACAAATGCTCATGTTCCACTAGCACTAATGGTCATTACAATCATGCACTGAGCACATACCACTATTAAGACTTCCTGAATTAAATACAGCAAGATCAAATGTTCCAGCAGAGCACAGCCATATAATAAATCGGGCTTCTAGTTTTCAGTACTACTTCTTTTAATATACCCAGGCAGTTTTTTAGGGGCCTTCCAGCACATTTTATTATTCATATACCACCCCAGCCCCAACCCTGCAATGTGACCCATGTGGGCAGACCTTTGAGAATACGCACAGTTCCAACAACTACATAAGGGTCTATGAACGTAAATCAGATTACAGGATCTGATTCTAAGTACACATCTCTCTCAAAGCCTGTCCCCCCATGAGTGGGTCATACTTTAGTCATTGATGGTAAATTACCTCAAACTGAGGTATCCTGCAAAGTTAAATAATACTTGCATATATTTCTTTAAATAAATATCCTTACATATGCTATCTCTAACATTCAGTATTATTAAAAGTGGGATGTCTTATTTTTATTACTTCAAATTTCATTTACGCAGTTTATGCCTCTTGTTTACTGTCATCTATCTCTCTGTTCTTAGGAAAAGGCAAAACCACAACTCTCTGTTTCACTTCAGTTTAGTCTGTTCTCTGCAGCCTTTAGGGCAGCCTTGGGAGAACGCTGCAGCGGCCTCTCACTGCAAAGAAGCCAGGAACTGCTCACCTAGTTTAAAAAGAAAAACCTCAACTCTCGAAAATGCAAATCGATGCAAACAGTTCTATTGGCTTGTAAGCTGGAAAACACTCTTTTACAAAACTTGTATTTGACATGATAGATGTTTTTATAATCCCATCAGAAGCCATTTTAAATTGCTTAAGCATGCTGCTGACTAGGATAGATGTTGCAAAAGAATTCTGAAATGTTGGGAGGTCAAGTTTAAGTAAAATCCAAACCTCATCATTAAAAAAACCCTGTAAATGTTTTACACATTGAAAAACAGATCTGGGTTTCTTCTGAGGGATGGCTCCTTTGCTTTCTTGCTGTAGGTAGCTAACTCCCACCTGCTGTTGAAATACCATTTGCAGTTTCATGCAAGCATTAGGAGTAATGGGGCGAAGACGATTTCCACTATATTGTGCGTTGAGAATCCAGAAGCTGGGTACCTGGACAGCAGTTACAATTTTGGGTCAAATGCCAGGTTCTGTCTTAAAAGAATACCACCCAAAAATTAACTGTCTTTAAAAAAATGATTTACTTAACACCCAGGAGGGTCACACGGCCACAGGGGAAGGGCAAGCCCTTTCTTTACAAACGCACAAGCTTCCCATGCAACCAAGTATCAGACCTGTCACTTTTTTTTTTTCACCTTCTGAATTACTAAAAATAAAATAGATCCCCGAACTCCCAACTAGCGCATCTCCTCTGTGCACTTGTTTTTTTTCCAAAGAAAGTGGTACTGGAGCCCCAGTGGATCCAGTAAAGGCAGTATCTATGGGAACAGAGGCTGCCTTGTTGTTTCCTCAGGTCTGAAAGCATCTTCGCAGCAGGTTACGTGGCCAAGGTAGCCATGCAAACCAAAGAGACGTTCCCTGGAAAAGAAATCTGAAGCTGCCTCCCCTCCCCACAAATGTAAAAAGCATTTAACAAAAAGATTGAAGTGTTTTGTGTGGTGGGGAAGGGGGAAAGAAAAGCAGCTCTGTTTGTCCTCTCCAGGGATGTCTCCTTTACTTGCTTATCTCACATTAATGAAATAAACGTCACTACCAGCCCCAGTCTTGGTCTCACAACTTTTCCAAATTACAGCCACTGAGGATTCCAATGCTACCCAGCACTGGCCAGGGCTTTTCAAGCTCTCATCTTCACCGGTCCTATAGCGATGGGAGCACGCAGCTGCTCAGCAGAGGTTGGTGAATAGCAGCACCTTCAATTAAGTGGAGCAAAAGCTCATTACATTATAAGCTGCCACTTTTGTTAGCCTTTCTGCTGAGATGACCAAAGACAGAGTGCACGGGGCAGCTGACCTATTTGCCTTACTCTTGGATGCAAACCAGGCAAGACAAGATCAAGATCTATAGGCACAGCAGCGGAGGAGGGAACATTTATAATGATGGATTTCTCTTCCTCTCTCCCCTAACAGATAAAGAGGCTTTTGTTTTGCCGATATGATCCTAGCACCTTTCACAGGCACTACATTTGTTTAAATTAAAAACAAGAAAGGCGGAGACACTGAGCACTCTGTATCTGGTCAGTAGATTTCTGTCAGAATCAATAAAAGGGTGCGCAACATATGGAAAGGCATTTTAGTAACAGCAGAATTAAGCTGAATTTAATAAGAGTGCTTTATGCTACCTTTTGCATTTAAAATATTTCAGTAAGCCATCAAAATAAGTTTATTCACACGGCTCTAATAAAGGTTTAACCCTGCAGCGGAAACAATTAAAAAGTCAGCATTTGCCAGCGGTTACCGCAGTGGTGTGTAGCTTATTGTGGCATTCAGGCTGTTGCTAAATCCTCCTGCTGCTTCCTCCACAATAGTGATGTGTGGCCTGTGAAATGAGCACTGCGTTTCAAGAACCAAGGTGCCACGATCTATACTTGGGATGGGGGTGGAGGAAAGGAGGGGGGTGGGGGGAAGTCTCTCTCTTCTCCTCCAGTTCCCCACAACAGCCCAGATCTAACCCCCTGCAAAACTCACTCTTCTCTCCAGCTGCGCAGAAACACCTTTTAGCAAAGATGCAACAGGCACAGCCTGCTCTGTGGCCTTTCTTCCCACATCTCCAAGCACTAAGGAACCTACCCAGTATGAGGACAGGAACAGCTGGAACATACTATGCTCCAGCTGTTGCTCTGCTACGGCCACCATGGAAAACACTGTAGCATCACCCTCCCCTCAGTCTGCTTCAGGACTAAAGGTAGAGAAGCAGTCAAAAACGTTAGTAGCTGCCAACTTCTTTCCCTTGAGGGTCTCCTGGACTTCCCTATGTTTCTGTAAAATTCAGCTATGCTCTATGGGTCAGGAAGATGGGGTCAAGCCCTGTAAAAGGGCTTCAAGAGGACTTGGTCACGCCCTCCCCCTGTTCTGGTCTCCTTGGGACTCCTTGACCTGGGCCAGGGAGTTGATCAGGGAGTTCTGCTCTTGGTGCACAAAGCTGCAAGTGCCAGACCTGGGCTGCCACCAGCCACCAGCCCATGAGAGCAGGGGCACCTTCGTACCCCAGCCAGGTGCCCTTTCCCAGCACAGCTTCTTTTGAAGGATATCAAGAGATGAGTAGTGTTTAGCTTGAAACTAAGAAGGAACATTTTCTGCTTTGTAACCACCTCTGGGACACTCCTAGTGTCCTCCAAATCACAGTCTGTGCTGTAGCAACTTGTGATTAACCTGACAGCTAAATTATGGTAACATCCATGTCTTTGGTGCTTGACTCCCACTCCACACTCTCTAGACCCATTCTGGGACACTCCTAGTGTCCTCCAAATCACAGTCTGTGCTGTAGCAACTTGTGATTAACCTGACAGCTAAATTATGGTAACATCCATGTCTTTGGTGCTTGACTCCCACTCCACACTCTCTAGACCCATTCTGGGACACTCCTAGTGTCCTCCAAATCACAGTCTGTGCTGTAGCAACTTGTGATTAACCTGACAGCTAAATTATGGTAACATCCATGTCTTTGGTGCTTGACTCCCACTCCACACTCTCTAGACCCATTCTGGGACACTCCTAGTGTCCTCCAAATCACAGTCTGTGCTGTAGCAACTTGTGATTAACCTGACAGCTAAATTATGGTAACATCCATGTCTTTGGTGCTTGACTCCCACTCCACACTCTCTAGACCCATTCAATGTACCATCAGATTCAAAGCTCAAACATTCCCTAAGTGATCGCCCTGGATTATCTCCTCCATCCCTTCCAAACATACTCTCACTGACTTTAAGGTTCACATTTCCATCTTGCATCTTTCCTTGCTTGCCCTCTGTCAGCTTAGCAATATCCTTCTAAAATGTCCTTCCTTTTTGTGTGCTGCCATCTCTCCTTTCCATCGTCTCCTTCTCTGCAGTCTTCATTGTGGACTCCACAGAGTAAGGACAAAGCCATAGGTTGCTTTTTAACTGAAGGGGAAAAAGTGAAGGTAGTCCTTAAAGGAATTCTCAAACCTCATGTTATACACAGAGAGTCTAATAACTAAGAGAGCAGCTTTTCATGGGAGTCCTTAAAACACAGAAACACAGTTAGTGCTGAAACTTCATCTTTTCCATACCCAACTTCAACAGAAAACACAGTTAAGCCTGAGCTACAGAGGGCACAGGAATGGAACGCAGGAAATTTATGAGCTCCCAGAATTAAAACATTCCTGTGAGAAAGGTAGAAACGGCTCGTGGTGGGTCCTTTATGGGAGGAGGAAGGGAAAGCAAATGACCTTAAGAGATCTGTCAGGGAACACATTAAGGCACTGGCTCTGTGCGTGGTGCCGGGAGCACAAGGAACTCCTCATCATCCCTCTGCTGCTCAGCACCACAGAGTCACTGCCAAGCCTCCAGCCAGGCGAGGCAGGGACCAGCGCCTTCTGTGTGTCGAGCAGATGAGGGAGAGTACAAAACTCTGCCAGAACAAGAAGTTAAAAAGGGGGACAAAACAGGATGCAAACCCTAGGGTGCAAACAGAAAGGGTACATTAACCAAGGCTTTCTGGTCTTCGTTACGATCCCATGTTTTGCAAGCATCAGGCACAATAACAGTATTACTCCCAATGATGTATCTACAAATAAATTTCATGCTAAACTGTATTAAATAAGATATTCCATACTAAATACTATTGGACAAAATAAACATTTGTCAATATAGGATAATTTTTTAAGCAAACACAGCATCGAATGTACTCTTATTCAGACAACTATACCAAGGTAATTTTTAAGACCCATTTTCAAGTCATTCCAAAAATATGATAAAGTTATGCTCTACTATGATAATGCAGCATTCTACTATCAGATGACCAGGAGGCAGACATACACACAGACATTTGTATAATAATGACACATGAACAGCTTCATATGCTATTTAATATTGTGTTAACGTAATGTTTGTTTTCCAAGACCCTTTTCAAGCATTTATCCAATTCCTTGTAACTGCTTGGAGGCAATAATCTAGGAAATCTGTAAAACGGTATTTTAAGTTTAAAAATCTGATTTTGTTCCAAATTGATATTTGCTTCTTTTTTTTTTTTTTTAATTTTGCTTCACAGAAATGAGTTTTAATTTTTGCCCCCCAAACAGTTCTGAGGAACACGTACATCCAGCTGAGAGATTTTTTGACATATTTAAACCCAAAACAAATTTTTTGTGTTCAAGATATGAACCCCAGAAAATAGGTATTTATAGTGAAAACATTGACAGGCATTTAACCATAGCCATACCAGTGAGTTTTGCTATACTACATACCAGTTTTACTTTTATTTTCTTTCAGACCATGTGAAGAGTCATCTGTAATAGTACATCTTTGGCGATACACGTTACGGAAAGCTATAGGAAAGTTATAACATACATTATGGAAACTGTATCTCTGAAAATACAATCAGACAATATGAAACATTTAGACATTCTTACGTTACACAAAGATTGATAGTAACTACCATACTTTGAACACATGAGACTAGGCCTTTTCTAGACTTCATTGTTAAAGCCAGATCTGGCAAACACTGCGCTCACAGATAATTTCACTGACGTGAGCAATTTGAGAGTTCAGAGGAACAAACGCATATGAATAACTCGTGTAACTTTGCAAGATCTTATCCTAAAAATAATCCTTTACGTTAACATATTGCTACTAAAAAATCCAGTTTTGAGACTCAGTAATTTTTTGTTCACTAGTTATTCATTTAAATTTTATGGAAAGGCATTACGGAAAATGCTGAAACTTGGAATTAACAAAAATTTAATAAAACAAGTTATGAGAAACTATAGACATTTACTTAATAAAGACTTACACCATATGCCCAGCACCATCTTCATACAGATGTATTGTAATTTAATCTAACTCTAGAAAAGTATGGTTTCCTACTAGCAGTTATTTTAGTAATTAAACACTTCACAACAATTTAATATTATCTAGGACTTTATTATTTCATACAGAAAAAAAAAATACTAAGTTTATCCCTGTAATTTCTTCATCATTACTTTTACTTAATTTTACAAGCACCATAATTTTCTTTGATCTACAGGAGAGGAAAAGCCAAATTATCTCATGCAAAAGAATGTGATGTAAGCAGTACAACATTCAAAGTGTTAAAGAAAGAAAGGGTTTTTTTAAGAAATGAGAACCCATAATAATTAAAAGACACAGCAAAGCAAAATAAGCTATCTTTTTACTTTATAGCTTGGTGGTCTGCTACAGAAAACATATGCACATGGCATCTGCATAATCATTACTTGTATCAGTTACTTGCTGGTATGCACTAAAATAGCTGAAGTAGTTTTTACATTGAATTTTTGGGAGGGTTTGTTGTGGTTTGGGTTGGGGCTTTTTTTTTAAGATTTGGTTTCTGTGAACTAAATCCTGGCAGGTGCTGAGTGCATCCTACGTTTCCAAAGAAATTTAGAGTGTTCAACACTAATGAAGAGGGCTTGAGGAGCAACACTTCCACATCAGGGGACAGACACACCGGAGCTGTAATCATTACTGGAAACGAAGAAACCTTGAACCAATGCGAAGGGAGTTTGCATATGAGCACAGATTGATGCGATTTTTCTCAATGCTTATGCTTTTCTTAAAATGCTTGTAAAGGTTCATAAGGTCTCAGGCTGTACTTTATGTACCGATGACTCCTAAATGGGAAGCTTTACATGTAGTGCTGGGTGTGCAAAACAGCATATGCTTGGTGCCATCTACTGGGAGTGCTTGCTCATACTCTGACTTTACCACAGCAACTATTCAAAATGTTACGGGCAAACCATGCACTAAGTCTGCACACACTGTGAGAGTTTTCAGACAAAAAAAAAAAATAATTAAAAACACAATTTGGAAAACTAGATCAGCACTCAAGGCGCTAATATACAAATAGAAAAAGAGTCGGTAAAAACATCTAAGTAGCAGCACAATTGATGCCGTGTAAGTAGCATGGGCTTACAAAACAGCGTTTCAAAGAAGAGACAGATGGTCATCCCTATTCTAAGATACCTCATAACGCTTTCATTTATTTAACATTTTTTGGGGGAAAAAAATCTCTTCTGATCTACATCTGCAATGATATTAAATATAAATCAAATACTGCACTGTATTACTTTGTTTCTTACAGGAAGGACAAAGGTACCATTCCAAGCCCAGAAACTGATCTGATCCTTTTAATTCAAGCCCTTATCCTGCAAATATTTAACTGCATAGAGTTTAGAACTGTGTTTCAAAGCCCAATTTACAGCTCTGCCGGCACTTGGCTCCCTTACGCTGAGCGGGCAGAGGTTCCAGGAGGTTAGAAAAATCTCCTTCCATAAGGAATTTGCCTTTCAAGCAGAAGATGGAACTCCACACCATCCCATCCTCCGTGGGCACACACCACAAGGCCATGGCTGTAGGGCTGCAACTCGCACAGGGCTGGCTGGTGGGAAAAGGACTGACTTGAAGCTCTGCGCTATAAAAAAAAAGTCATGAGAACTCGGGGTGTTTTCTGTATATTCAAAAGTTAAGAGTCACAGTGCATTGTGGCACTCAAGCAGATGTTGGCTCTAGATCTCGTTCCCATGTTTAATTCGATACATGCTACACCATTTGCTTGTAACCCCCTCAATACACCACATGCAAAAAAACAAACCGAAGGCAAAGCAAGCCTACATTAATTTATAAGCATCTGGGGAATTTAGATTACTCTTAAAATATGTGAGATATGTGATTGTGTATTATTCCACTTTTAGCAGATGAAATTGGGCTTATTTTATACATACATATGTATATATATACATATATATATATATATATGTGGTAGCCAGTCAGTGGAACTCAATCTATTAATGTTTGCACAGTTATGGAAGAAGGGACAGGAATAAAAAGTAGTGTTTTGAGGGTTTTATTCCAAAATGCGACTACTGAATTGTGCCAGAAAAATAATTCAACACAATAGCTAACCTAATGCTTCGCAAACAGGTACCTGATAGAAAAAGCCTCCCACGGGCTGTGTTTCCAGCTGACCAATTTTGAGATCTCCTTTTCAGAGCAGGAACAAAATGGCCAGAAGATTGAGTGGCCCCGTTTTAAGGTACACATCAGCAATACGAGCAGGCATCAAAAGGTGCATAATGAGGGCTAAGGAAATTTGCTTACCCTATATTTTTAGGATTTTAAATCTGGCTCAGCAGCAACTACAACAGGAAACCAAGGTCAGGCTGACACAATGTGGGCTATTCTCTCTCTTCCTCAATATGTGTTTGCAGCTCCTATCTAGGTTAATGGGAATTTTGTGCACATGTGGGGGGAAACAGAACACAAATGTTGCAAAAATTGGACTCAGATTTAGTTCAAATAAAGTGTAATCAGCTTTAGAAAAATCCATCAGCTTGAAAACTGATGTCTTATCAGAGAAAAAAATCTTTAAAACGTCACCTCCATATGCCTGCTAAGTCCAGATCTGGGAAAAAGTACTTGCAACATTTTGCACCCTTATGAACCAGTTGTGAGTGCAGCACAAACACCCAAGCCGGCTCTTTTTTGATGCTTCAAATACTCATCAGCCAGGATTGTACCTTTTTTATTTGGGTGTCAAAAAAATTCCTAGCAACATTCACAGTTAACTCAGCGCAGCTTTTATTTTCTCCTACATAACTCTGCACGCTGCCACTCCTATGCGGACATTACAGATATTCTTGCTGTTGATGTAAAACACAAAATATTCATTTGGTTCAAGGTTTTCATCATATCACCAGTTCATGGAGATGGGGTCTTATGGCACCCTTCACAGACCTAATGGTAGAAACGGGACATTATATGAAAAGTGCAGCTGCATCTGGGCATTAAATTGCATGTTTCCATTTATTTCTTTAGAGAAGTGTCACGTAACTAAAGAATATGCTGTCAGAGGAATGAAAGAAACACATTTTAAATTCTGCACGCATTTTGGACATAATTTTTAGTGCAACGTGTTTTATTTATAATAAAAACGTAAAAAAGGACACATGGAGTATAACTACAGCACACTGCTAAAGATTTTGGGAAATACTTTTAAACCCTATGATTTATGCCAAATTCTATTACACATCTTTTAAAAAAATAATATATGGCATTGAACACAATTGATTTTCAGTTTCACTCCACTGTTTGTGCAAAGAATGAGGAAAATAGTATAACATATATTGGATAAGTAAGCTGGAGAGCGTTTCCAAAAATCCTAAAATCTAGGATACGAAAACCCTCACCCAAGCCAGTGACTTTTACCAAAAGAAAGCAAACAAACTTCTGGTTCAAAGGAAAAATTAAACAAACCAGAGCAACCCATAGCACACGGTTTCCTGCAGCAGAGACACCCATTCCTAAAAGGGCCTTCATTACGCATGACACAACAAGCAGCACCCATTCAACCTGAGGGAAGCCCACAGGCTCGCAGGGCCACTGGCTGGCTCTTTGTCACCAAATGCAGCAGGTTGAATGCAGACATCACTGTGATATCCTCACCAACAAAACCAGAGGCAAAGAACAGGGGCAATAGCTGAGTAGGGAAGAAAAAAAAAAAAAAAGAAAAAAAAAGAAAAAAAAAAGATGAGAATAAATTAAAACATCAAAAATGTTAAGATACATTCACAGAAAAAACAGTGCTTACAATTTTATGAGACCATCACATGGCAGTACAATTCTACATGCACTTTTCTCAGTAAGTTTAGCCCATTTCTGACACACCCACCCCTAATATTTTGATATATATTATGTAGTATTCAGTGAAACAACTTTCTATGCTAGCAAGTGAGAGGGAGGGGTAGTTTTTATTGGAGGCACTCACAGCAGCTGCTTCAAATACGTAACTTGGAGCAATTCAGGGTGGCAGCCTACATGATCACACGAGTGGAAGCTGTAAGGGAGAAATCTCAGGACCACAGCTAGACAGCAGGAATCCTGCTTTGAACACCCAGGAATGCCGGGCAGATCAAACATGCAGGCTTTTCTATTTATTTTATTTAAAGCAAAATCACACTCCACAAGATTTCTGAATGGTGAATGCTGGAAACCAGTCACTGCTAAAAATTGTTCTTTTGATGACTTGTTTGAGGAACGTGACATTTCATTGTAATAAACTTACCAGATATCTTAAAACCACAACTTCTCTTTTTTTAAAGGCAGGAAATAATTCCCATTGTAAACTGTCCATGAGATACATTTAAACAATCTTCCGGCCAGTTTAAATATAGCAAACAGAGAGATGGCAGTCGCAAGATTTTATTTTAGAAGGATTTAATGCATGAATACTAATTGTTTTATTTACCCACGACAGGAAAGAGGAAACGCAGCTGCCTTATAGCCCAGACATTTGTAGCCGGTTTGCTTCAGAAGATTATGTGGCATCGGGGACCGGAGCCAACTCCCACCGAAGTCCATAACAAAGCTTTCATGGACTCGGGTGGAAGCAGGATTAGGCCCCAGGTGGCTAATGAGCAGCAGGGCAGGACTCCCAGCCTCCTCCCAGCTGCCCTCCTTGGTTTTATTATGAGTGTGGAAGCAGAAGGGCTACAGGATGCAACAGCCCGGAGCAGTGGTTTGTCCCAGGCATTGCCTAACCAAGGAGAAGGTGACCAGGGTCCCATCCTCAAGAACAAGCATGTAGAACCCAAGCTGCTCTGGTGTGAATCTGATGGAAACCTGCCTTCATTAACAGGCCTGAACTCTGCCTTCTCGAACTAAACCCAAATGTCCCACAGCGGCAAAGGGATGTGTGTGTGCAGGCGT
Source organism: Thinocorus orbignyianus (assembly GCA_013400375.1). NCBI lineage: Eukaryota > Metazoa > Chordata > Aves > Ciconiiformes > Thinocoridae > Thinocorus > Thinocorus orbignyianus. The sequence goes on along the minus strand of VXBW01004069.1, from coordinate 407,936 downwards.
GAAGGTGGGTACCGGACGGCGGGCAGCCTGAAAAGAGAAATACACATCCTGTTGTCACAAGTGACTGCAGAGATGCTTTTAAAATAAGCAAAGAGATATCAACGCACTGTCCTGAGTGGATTACCAGCTAAGGAAAGACCCGGGATGCAGAGGAGAACGAGGGACCAAGCCCCAACACCGTCAGGTGCCGCCTCCCAGGGGTCTCCACCAAAACTCCCATCAGCACAACCTCCTGGAGGGGCTGTTTGAGAGCAGGAGTCCCAGCAGCCGTTCTGGTGGTCCACGCCACCTCCCCTTCCCCTCGTACATCCCTCAGCCCACAGACACCTTCCTCCCTGGTCCCAGAGCAACCTCCCACACCAGTCCCGCTTCCCTGCTCCCCTCTGCCAGGAGGGAGTAAGTCCCTCAAGTGTAAACAGTTTAAAGGAAATTATTTGAAATTCCCTAGCATTGTAAAATAGATCCTGACCTCCTGAAAATGTCAAGTATTTCAGCATTCACCAAAATGTTGTTATTTAGTCTCAAGTATTCATAAAGACTCAGAGGATATATAAGTCCTGAAAGCCCAATAAAATATAACTGAGCGTTCGTGAAAGTCTTTTATTGCAGTTAACGTTTTATTCTTTTATTGCTGACGTTTTGATCGCTATTTTTATTTACTTTGTAGGCTATAGCAATGCCCAGTAGCCTGAAGGAGGAGGGGGCCTCCTGGTGCCAGGTACCCTGGGCACACAACCACCACAGGCCAGGGTTAAGAAATGCTTGTAACGAACTGGTAAAGAGAGGGCAAAGTCAACCTCCCAGTAATTAATGCATCTGGTTTGGAGGTGCTTCATGCCCCCATCTGCTGATTGCACGGGCACAGAGAACAGGCTGACAGAGAACAACTGTAACATCACTGCGACAGGTTAAGATCTTTCCTCCACTCCTCCTGCAGCAGATTCAAGGCTAGCCAGAGCCTTCAGCAGGTTCAGGAATTGGGTCTGACCCTCAGATTTATTAAACAGGAACAGCCAAAGCACGACAAGAAACATGGGGGGAAAACACCATCCTGGAAAGACCATTGTGGGTGGTTTAAACCATGCTGTGCACATCCTGACCTTCCCAGGTTAAGGAAAGACCCTGTACTAGGAGGCTGTTTTTATACAACACTTCTTGGTTTTGGCTTGGTTTGGGGTTGGGATTTTTTTTTTTAGTTTTTTTATTTGTTTTTAAATACATGCTGCAGTGCCTGCAACACTCAGGACACCACTGACCCCTGCACAGTTGCCCCCTGGTGTCACCAAACTTCTTGGAGCACTCTTCACCACACTTTGATCTAGCACAACATGGGCCAGCGTGGATCCCTCAGCTGCTTGGCTCCCCTAAATGGACCCTGTACTCAGCAGTATCTTGTCAATCTTATAAATATATAAATACAGCAGTAATTGTGTCACTAGAGGGGCTTCAGGAGCCTTTTTCTGGGATGATACACATTGTAACCACAGGAAAGCCTTGCTTTTAAGATTCAGGAACAGCACACCTATAGAAATCACAAGTTCAGTCCCCAAATAAATGCGATTTGTTAGAAAGTAACGTAGGGGGTCTGTCAAATTTGTCCTTCGGAAATTAAGAACTTTGTACCTACTCAGGTTATGTTTTCTCAACCTCTGTCTGCAACCAGAGAAATTTCTTTGGGGTAGGGACAACTTGAGAGGCTGAATTCTGATATTATCACATCTTGCTTTTAAGAGCTGTAAGGGAAACACTAAGGGTCTCAGGAGCTGATAACTCTACTGGTTTAAGTTTTTCCATATTCAGTGTTTTTCCTGACAACTCAAGTCCAGAATTCCTAGAATTACAGAAAAATCCCAGCTTTCATAAGAAAAATCTAAGTTTTAGCCCTTCACAAGTAAATTAAAAAATAACACAAATTCTTAAGGGAACAATCTTTTTTTTTTTTTTTTTTTTTCCTTNCTTTTTTTTTTTTTCCCAATTTCCCTCCTCCCACCCCCAAGTCTCTGGCCCCATTTTGAGGGCAGGAAACAATTAGAGATAGGTACACACTAGCCGGAGAGCCAGGCTCTTATGTCAGGAATTTCTATGTCATTGGAAAAAGCAAAAATACTGCCACACTGGAGAAACCCAAACAACCAGAAGTCAGAAGACAGTAAAGGCCTGTAAGTCTTCTATACTCAAGTGTTACATCAACAGTTTAATTTTAATTACTATTTGTTTTGTTAAGTTTCTCCAGTCCAGCAGAAAGTTCAAACAGTTGTTTTGCAAAGGTTTTATTTATTTAATTATTTGGACATAAATCAAACTATAATCAAACTTGGTGGAATATTTAATATATAGATTTATTCCAGCCTTAGCATTTGGATTTATTTCTTTTATTTGGCTTTTTCTCACCTACAGCTGCTGCCAGGCAGACTCAGTAGCCAAAACAGAGCAACTACCAGGCACTGCGGGAACCAAAAGTACAGCCTAGAGAGAACCACAGAAGCAAGTATTTCAGCGTGCCATGGATTTCTGTGTCTAAACAGTTATTTACTCCCTGGACATTTTCCCTTAACACATTCCCTGCTAACACCAAAGCCTTTGGTCTCTCCTGCTCCCTGGATTGCATTTAGGGACTTTACTGTTTGCAGTAAACGTCTCAGGTTTATCACAGTGTGTGCCAAGGTGGGGGGATAACAGCATATAAGGAGATGTTTAAAAGCTTATAAGGAGATGTTTAATGAGATCTGATCCAATAACCATCACCAAGCTGCCAGCTGTGGCAGGAGACTGGATGGCAGGAGAACTTTTCAGCAGGGGGCTGAGAGCTACTGGCTCTTTATTGAAGAAAGGAGAAGGGAAGAGTTCCAGTTCCCCCTTCCAATCCCAGATCATCTCTGATCCTGAAACTAGCACCCTTTGCAGTGCACAAAGCATTTTCCTCACACACATACAGCGCTCTGCCCGGGCTAAGCATTCCTTCTCTCCTGCCCTCCCAAAAGCCCGCTACAACAATGAGCCTCCGAAACCACACACCCCGTGAATAGGCATTTGGCCTTTACAATTATATTTTTAGACAACTGCATGCTTCAATGCATCATACTGTATTTGAAGCACTCGGCACAAATTCGTAAAGGTAACTGACAAAACCTGTGGAAAATTCACCTTTAAAGAGAGATTTTAGGCTCTGGATTGTCATGTGCTTGTACATCCATTGATAATTCAAACAATGTGTCTTTACAATTTCATGATCTGCTATTAGAATACCTTGCAAAAGCTCACTACCTGATGAGAGTAAAATACTTTAACCATTAACAGCTAAGACCATGCAGCAAAAACATCCTAATTATAGATATAAGCTTCTCAAAGGCTTATTGAAGAGGCATAAATCACTTAAAATCCCAATTGTGTTAGCCTTACAGGTCAAAAAAAGAACTGTAGCATTTAACTTGCAAGCCGGTCTGCACGCAGTTTCATGCTCTCTTTTTTCTCCCCCTCATACAATACTAGCTTCTCAGTTACAGCCACAGAAATGAGACGTTTTAGACCCGAATTCCCACTTCACTTTTAACACTCTCAATTAAAGCATGTTCTCCATAGCTGTTTGTGCTGGAATGTGCAAACTGAATGGCAACCCAGTCTACTTTTAGGAAGTTTAAATTGTGCCCTGATAAAAAGAGGTAATTATTGCCATACCTCATAATATTTGAGAGGAAAACCAGGAAATGTCAAGCTTTAAACTTGAAGTTAGTACTACCATTAGAAAGGAGCCTAAACAGTGAAGTTCCAGCATAAGAAAATACGTAAATTTGAAACAACAAAAAGACTGGATTTTGTTTATACATCTTCCCCACAGCAACTGAACGTATTTATCATAGAAATTCAAACCTAAAATATACACCTTTGTGCAATACAAAACACAGAGTCTAACATGTAAGGTATTTTCAAGTATCAGTTTGAGTGACACATGCTTTAGGATGCTGTCAGATCCAGCTACAGATGTTTTAATGGCCCTTGCTTACAGGAACGATCATTTGCAGAGGGCTGGAGTGATGCACACCTGCCCGGGCACACCAAGCACAGCATCTGCTGTGGCTGTCCAGACCTGAGGGGTGCAGGAGGCCCTCCCCAAGCCCCACAGCTTCCTTACAGTACCCACAGGTCAGCACTGTTCATCACATGAAATGAGATAATACGGCCCATTCTATTGATGCTATTCATGTATCTTTTTCACATTTTCGCTGCGAAGCTGCAGTAGCAGTATCTTCTACAGTCATCATTTTAACAGCTGGAGTAGGGAAGGAGAAGTCTTGAGGTTGAAATCAGACGAAGACATAGAAGAAAGCAGGAAAAGATGAGGGAGGATCAGACAGCATGGAAGCTCTGGTCTCCCTATAGCCAGAACGTGTATACCCTCTCCTGTTCTCCCCTGAGATGCACTCCGCGATACACAGTGACAAACAAAGCCTTAGGGAATAACCACACTCCATATTCCATCCTTAAGCTGCATATAACTCTCCCACTGAGGAGAATTAGAGATCTTTCTACAAATGCAGCCTTTAGTCCAAGTTTTATTACCCAAACTTTGCTTCTCCATCAAAGAGAAATACAAGATTCCCACAATAGATTTTTAGATTATTGCGCAGGCTAAAGCGATTATCTTTCCACTAAAATAACCATTAAAATCTTGGAAAATAAACCAGATTCTGAAATCTTTACACACAATTCAGGATAATTCAACTGACTTCAATTGTTGAGAAAAAAATATGCCAAGTAAGGAGGTGGAGCACCATATGTCTGTGAGTTTGCGTTTATATTAGAATGGTTACTCAGAATAGAAAAATTATTTATACTTATAAAAGAAAAACTACATCTGAGCAGAGAACAGAAAGCTATATTTAATTTTCATTTAATTACTGTATTGAGGTAATATTCTCTCTAGCACCAGCTGCCAAAGATGGGAAGCTTGCAATCCCTTACAGGAATACCCCCTTTGTATGCTGAACTGGCCGCTGCGCTGCTCCCCTCTCCAGCTAGGGACAAACCAGTTTGGCTGGTAAAAAAGTTCAGCTAGTGAAAAACCACAGAGTCTGGTGTAACTAAATCCCAGAGGTGTGTCCAGGAGCCTGAGATAACCAAGAGAGGATAATCAAAACAAAGGGCTTTTTGAAGGTTGTACCCCCGTGAATAGCGAGGAGGGGGAACGCACATTAATGCCTCCCTGTTCTGCAGCTGCTCCCACGAAGCAGAGAACTGCAAGGCTGAATTCTCCTTATTTTACTACTTGACGTTTGCCCACGGCAGGGCAGAGGCACTGTTCCTTTCTGAATGGCCAAAGGACAGGGCCACAAGGTACGGTGGGGATGAAGACATCTGTGCCACAATGAGTGCAAGGGAGCAGGGAGGGAGTTAATTAATTCTCCTTTAAGAAACACAGAAGTTAAGAGGGTCCTTGCTTCAGGGACTCTGGTGTGGTCTTTAGGGAGGGATATAAAATGGAAGGAGATGTCATTAGGAGGACTTGGGAGTGCTCATGGATGAGAAGCTCAACATGAGCCAGCAGTGCGCGCTGGCAGCCCAGAAAGCCAATCCCATCCTGGGCTGCATCAAAAGAAGTGTGAGCAGCAGGTCACGGGAGGTGATTCTTCCCCTCTACTCTGCGCTCCTGAGACCCCACCTGGAGTAACTGTGACTNAAGGTCCCTTCCAACTCTAACCATTCTATGATTCTATGATTAGTGTGGAGACAAGACACTGCAAGCCCTGTGAGCAATGGATGGAACAGGAAGAGAAAAGTGGAATTGCAAAGAAACAAGAAAAAGCAGAGAAACCCCAGGGAGAGGAAGAGATGAGACAAGCCGGGAGTCCCTGAGCCTGGGAGGAAAGAGCATCCTTGGCTAAGGGCAGAAACCAGCACGCCTCTGGGCCTTGCAAGAGCTCACACATCTGTCATCTGAGGATCATTTCTCAATAGCTATGACCAGCAATACTTTCCAAAGGAGAGTAAATATAGGTCAACTGGGATTTCCTCACCCCGTCCATCCTTGCTCCTCCTCGATCTGATGCTCTAAAATAGCTTGGAGCCGCACTTTCGGTTTCCCTGTGCGCTGGTAGCCTGCCAACAGGCAGCCCAGGCCTTCTACGGCAGCAAGTTTATAACTGCATCGGACATAAACTATTCTTAAATGGGTCTTTTCTGAGAATCACGATCCTTTCAACATCTTGAAAAATATCTAATCTTTTCCGTTCCAGGCAATCCTCTCCAGCACAGTGATAAAGATTTAATTGCTTCTGGTGCTCAGATGATGAGATACAAGTGTTCTGGAAATAACCTTTTAATTTAACAAATCCTACTGGCAAGCCTGAAAGCTTTTTGTGCTGCGCACCAATAAAGAAATCATTTTCAGCACTAAAAGAACAACAACAAAAAAACCACCCAAAATTTAAAACTTCTGAGTTACTGCTGTAGATGGAGCTACCCAAGAGGAACCCTAGCACTGAAGACAGGATACCTATTTTTACTATCGGGTTGATTTGAGTAGGCATGCTCTCCCTCTCCACCAATATTCACCTTGTCAAGCTTACCAATGCAGTAGAGATGGGAAGCTTTCTGTTCTCTCTATTTTTAATTCAGGACAAATCCCATACATCATTTATCAGAAGGTAAAACACAGCTTTCTTTTTTAGCAGCGAATAGAAGCCCCACAACAGGAATTCCTAGTCTGCTTTTCTGAAGCAACTTTGTACAAGTTTTTACTTCTCAAAGGAAAAAAATATATCATTTTGAAGATGAGACAAATACATCATTTGGAATACTTATTTGCCTGGCTAACGATACACAATAGATATGTGATACGACCCATTTCTCTTTGGTAGACTATCTCATAAAAATGAAGCAAAGAGAAAGCCTCCAGCTGAGAACTGGTATGGCTTAACAGGACTTCCAACCTTACACATCAGAAAAAGTACACTCTTTTGAAAAGAGCATTCTCTCAGTTGTTCCTAAAAATGAGAGAGATGGATGAAAACCAGCCCTGCAGCAGTTTGCTGAAAACATGGCAGCTGAGTTGCATTTGGTGACCCTGTTTTATGAGGCACCGTAAGGAAATGTAGAAATGACCCTTACTAGTCCACTGAAGGAGTCAAGGTCCCCAAACACATCAGAGCTAAAAACAGTCTTAATTTCAGCTGTGGTTTTGGCCTTCAATTCAATGAGCTTTCAGAGCACATCTCAGGGAATAAAAAAACCCAGAGAAACAACACTCCCTGTGACAGCAGCAAACTAAATCATCCTCAAAGCAGGAGCAAACGCCATGGGGTTATTACAATGTACATAGGAAATTACCAACAAATAATCATAGAACGGTTAGAGTTGGAAGGGACCTTAAAGATCATCAAGTTCCAATCCCCTTACCAAGGGCGTGGACACCTCTCCCTAGAGCAGGTTGCTCAAAGCCCCATCCAGCCTGGCCTTAAACACTTCCAGGGATGGGGCATCAACAACTTCTCGGGAAGTCAGTAAGTCTATGTCCAGCAGATTTTTAAGATATTTAAAACTCTTTTAATTGAAAAGTGGTTGATCCCAATAGCTACCTACATTTATATGCATATAATATGCCTATAAACTACTAGAAAAATAGACTTCTGGTGCAAAAGATCCAGATCCTACCCAGACAGTGTCTTTTCATTCAGCATTCAATTCCTCAGCACAAACTATCTGACAGCTGAATTATCTCCTTGAATTTTCATAATTTACTGCATGAGAAAATACTTGTTTTTAGATCAGACTGTGAATGAAACCTGAGTATTGTCTCATACTTTGCAAAAAAGCTTGTCTGTAAAGCACGGAGTTTAGAAAATCTAGTTACGATCTCTCTGTTAGCTTGCAAAACTGCATTTCAGACTAATTCAGGTTGGTTGTTTCTTTTTTTATCATCTCAGCTACCAGAAAAGCACTTCAAGTTAAAGACATCATAGCTGCCCATCTCTCCCCAGCAGCCTCCCTTACATGGAAATTTTCTACGTGGCTTTCTCCAGCAACCAATACCGCTCACCACCACAGAGAGGAGCCAGCTCCCTTTCATAAAAGTAGGTATTGCACAGTCTCATGAGTCAGCCTTCAAGCAACATCCTTCAAATAACATCCTGAGCACACAGAAGTCTATGCATATGTCAACAGAATAAAAGCACTCTTTAAAAACCTACCTTTGATCACACAGATTGTGTCATGACGGTATGCAGAGCAGCCTTATGAATATACAAGCAAACCTCAGCCTTTTATCCAAAAATAGTTTTCAAAAATTACAGAATAAAGGAATTCTGATACTGCACACAAGAAAACAAACATAAAAGAATGGCTGTAACACTGTAATGGTAACATTAACCACCCTGAAACCAAAGAACCTTTATGCAGTTGGAAAAAAAAAAGTATTAAAAGAACACCAAATCCATACCAAATTAAAATTCCATTAAGCAAAACAGAAACTCCTAAGTCTTCCCTAGTCAGAGATGTACTTTTATTGTTATGAATAGCAGTGAGAAGACACTACAGCAAATAAGGAAAGAGTATTTATCTTTAAATTTTCTTTGAAATTACAGCACAATCAGATGAGTTAATAATGTCACTGACTGAAAACTCAGAAAGCGAAGAAAACCCCTCTGTCCCAACAGCAATAAATACAAAGACTATTTGATTTTAAATCACTGCTCAATGTGGATTAATTAAACTAATACTTCTATTTAAATTCCTGTAACACCACTTTCTTAAAACAAATCTACATTTTGTTAGGCTATCATTAAGTATGATGATTTGCAAAAAATACATAACTTTACAGGACATTTTCTGCCACCAACAAGGATTATATGTACATCTACCTGTATTTAGGCAATTACAGGCATACAAACATTTATTCAGGACTCTTTTTCCTTCTTCCAAGAGAAAATGTCCGAAGACCAACTTTTTCAAATGGAAAATGTTAGTTGGAACCTGCATAGCTGAACCGCGACTTTCATTCCAGTGCAGTTTAAAAAAAGTACAAACATAGCATTTGGGGTTTTTTAGTTTGCTAAATATATTTACACTGGATGAGCAGCCCAAGCATTTGCACCTCTAGGCATCCTAAAGCTATTTTTCAGTTCATGAACAAAAGAAGTATTAATTCTAGCTAAATATACTACTCTAAAACCTGTTTTGATTATTTCTCTTCTCCTTAATTCTCTCTCAGATGTCCAGAGCATGAAGGTATCTCCTCCACCTCTTTTAACTGGCTGAAGATAGTAAATCTTGCAGTTTTTTCAATCCACATTTCTCAACCCTGAATGCATTCAAAAGACGACGATACTCATCCTATACTGCCAGCTGGACTTGTAGCCAACAGTAACAGTGCAAAACACTCCTGCACAGCAAGAAGTACTTACCTTTGGGAGGGGGGAAACAAAAACCAACCGAAAAAAAAAACGAAAAAAAAAAACCAGAAAGACTTTCTCCTGTTCTGTTAAGACTGAACATATGACAGGGCTAATATCAGAGTGACCTCTAGAGCAGAGTCAGCTCCCACCACCTCCACCGTGAGCCCCTGTGGGCATGGGCTAATGCCAGGGCTGGCAGCAGCCCCACAGTCCTGCTGGAGAACCCCCAAATACATACGCTGGGGCTGGCAGCAGCCCTGCAGTCCTGCCAGAGCTCCCCAGATGTATAGACCAGGTCTGGCAGCAGCCTCACAATCCTGCCAGAGCCCTCCAGATGCATACTGGGCCTGGCAGCAGCTTCACAGCCCCCCAAAATACACACACCAGGGTTGGCAGCAGCCCCACAGCCCTGTCGGAGCCCCCC
>VXBW01004069.1:337680-389805 GCA_013400375.1 Thinocorus orbignyianus | reverse complement strand
AGGCTTCTCGGCTTCTTTAAAATGCTCCTTCAGCCGAGGAGAGGGGGTTCAGCCTCCCGAGGCGCCCCGACCTACCCCGGGAGAGCGCTAGGGTGTCAGCCCGGCCATGGCCGCGGCCCAGGAGCCGAGCGACCGACCGAGCTTGAGCACAGGCACCTTAATCGTGCCTATCTTGAATTTAAAAAAATAAAAAAAGAGGGAGGAGGGAAGGTTAGAACAGAATTAGCGCAAAAATTTCCCTCCTCCCCTAGGAAAGAGCTGGAATGCATGTAAATAATAAGCTTGCAGACCCTGTTTGGTCCTACCCCACAACCCTCCAATGCAAATCTTCACCAAACCCATTTTAAAACAGCATATCAGAAAAGTAATGACGGAGGAAAAAAGCCCACGCTCTCTGTTAACTCAGTCAAAACCCCCCTAAGGACTCCATCTCAAAATACAAGAAATAATGCTGAAAACACACGGCTGAGACTCCCACCCTCTCTCATTTCTAACCGGTCAGAGACCGCAGCCTCCCCTGGACTCAGAAGTCAAGGTAAAGGCCTGTGCACGCCCCCTCAACAAATTCTGGGCAAAGTCCATTTAAGTGAAGCTCAGCTGCACATTTCACGGCTCACAGTGGCACCTGCTCAGCTCCAAATCCCAACCAACATGAAAAGTTAGGTGTCTACCATGAATTAGCCTCCCCCTCCCCTTACCCCCATGTGCTGAGAAGAGTATCCAAGTCAGAGAGACATCCCAAAGTATCTGAAAGGTGAGACACATATAAAAACCCCTAATAAACCTTTAATTCGAGTTTGATTTGGTTTTTCTTTTGTTTGTTTTTACATGACAGGGTGACAAATTACAAGAAACATCTGCTTTCTCTCAAACGTTCGGGTATTATACACATTCCCATCTGTCTTGCAGGAAGGGATATTGGTCAACTTAACAGTTTAAGGTAAAATAAGCTGCGTAATAGTACATATTACAATAATAAAATGTACAGTGTTTACAAGAAATATATTTTAGAAGCAAGATAGATGCGTTTGCATCGAGGCGACCTTTTAAAAATGTCACAACTATTTTTACATTCACTCTTGCAACAGGTCACAAGATGGGGTCACTAAGGTCAGGTTACCAAATCACTATGGTGCACATCAAATACAACAAAATTAGTTTATATACATATATATAATACATATACATGTATATTATACATATACATATATGTATATAGCAAAACTCATCAAAATCTACCAGACCTGGCACAATCTACTTACCCATCAAAAATATGTACTTGTCCTCGGTAAGTAGAATTCTGCATGGCTGATTATATATTATATATACTCATTCGTTAGCATCTGAGACATAAAACTGAGGATTTAAAATTTTTCGGTTAACAAACTCTTCAATAATAAACATGGTGCCCACAAAAGCACAAAGGTAAGGCACAATAGGATTTTCTGTTGCAGAATAGTGTGCATCATGTTTACTCAACCATAAGAAAAACGTGCATTATTTGTGCAAGTTCATGCTGCAAATCCATTGTATCTACAAAGTAAAGTGAGTTTCAGTAAAATTTGTGGGACCGGTGTGCTTCCAGTCTCACCTCCTACAGGGTATTTAGCTGGATACTAAGGTAAAATTGGTGTAGGAGTGGGGATTAGTAAAGCTGATAATCTTAGATTTGCAACTAGGCTTCTCAGCAACAACTTTGTACTTCCAGGCAGATGTTAGTAAATTTACAAGCTTGGAATCAGAAGTTTTACTGTCTGTTTTACTCCCAGTTCACATCAGCCAAAATTGTTGCAAGGAAGTAGGTACCTTTTCAAATTTTAACAGGTAACTCGTTAAAACAAGATATAACGTGTTGGGAAAGTCACTTAATCCCAATGGTATTTTGTCACAGCCCTGGCAATTGTAATAACAAATACAGCTTTTCACAAAATATTTTTTCGGTATCTGCCAATTGCTTCTTTATTGCTCACAAATTTGAATTAATTACAATTGGTATCAGACCTTTCACATAAAATCATAGTCACGTATTTTAATATAAAACTTATAAAAGATATTTAACCTGTATCTAACACTTTAAGGTATTTGGCCTCTTGTCATGGTACAGCCAAAACCGTATAAAACATTAGGTTTTGAATAAAATAGGAAGCTTATTCACTGCTCCAATGCAGACATCCTCACAGAACACAACCATTTTTGCCACCACCAGCATTTACAGTTATATACAAAACCCAGTACATCCGCATTCAGTTTGTTTTCCCTCACACTTAGATGCAATCACTAATGCCAGATTAACTTTCCCCATACCCTAGCTGCAGAAAAAGATTCTTATACAGCAACAAAAAACTAATATTGACTGAAAAAGATTTCTTTTTTTTTTTTTTTCTTTTAAACTTAATCACCATCAGGAACTGTTGTAGGTTGGTTGTTACAAAATACCCACAAGATTATTTCACAGGAAACTATGGAAATACAGGAAGTCTTCTTTTCTCCATGCTTTTGTATTATCAAAAACACTTCTTGGTGCAAAAATACAGTCACCACATCTGCAAATGTATAATGAATTCAGTATTCCTCATGCAAAACTTAAATGCATTGGTTTACTACAGTCCCGAAAAACTTCCTGAAGCAATTTCTTTTTTTTTTCTTTTTTTTTTTTCTTTCCTTTTTTGTCAGCTCAGTATTACTGCCTCGTTGCTAAGTCCCTTTGGAAACAGGATTTCTGGAACGTTCAAACTTTTATTTAATTCATTAAAGTATTACATACAAAAAAAGCAATAAAAAAGGAAGACGGCAGCCAAACAGGAAAAATCCCTGTTGCAAGTAACAGTCCTAGCAGTCGTAGAAAGTCTTCTCAGGAACTTCCCTGAGAATTAGTTGTGCCTGTCCGAAGACGCAGATGTGACATAGAGTTCATGTGTTTGTTTGATGGCTTCAGTGGAGTGTTACAAGTAAGAGCCTGGGGGAAACGATGATGATACCGATCCAGCCGCAGGTATTTTACCGTTACCAACTTTCCTGTGAGGCAAAGGAAAAGGTAGAGAGAAATTTTCTAGTTCAGTATTACTATGTTTTACTTCAGGACGTAATACAAACACCTCATTACACTGAAATTAGCTTACTATATGATCCAAGCTTTGTTAAAGCTCAATACTGTAGATCTAAAACATTTCAACCATTTAAAAGAACTCCAACTACACCCATCTGCTGTCGTTTCTACTCATGTTTTATTATAAACCCCCGTTTCTTACCATCAAACCAAGAGCCATGTAATGCCTTGAAAGCCTTTCCTGCATACTCCGGAGAGAGACACTTGACATACACACAACCCTGCATTAAGAAAGAGAGGTTTGGGGTTTTCTTTTTGTTTGTTGTTGTGTCGTTTTTATTTAAAGTCCAGCAGAAAAAGATAAAGCATTAAGATGTTACTGGAAAGACACTCACCTCACGTGAATTTTTGTCAACAGCAATATGAACAATTCCATCATTATCACTGCATTTCTCCAAGATTGCTTCTTGAATTGCTAGATGCCAGTGATCACCTATTTCCCTATGCAAACAATGGAAGATTTAATTAAGCGCATCATTTTTAAAAAACATTCACAACAATCTCACCCTTCCCCCACTCGGTTTGGTTTCTCTGTAACTTGACATAATTTTCTGTTAAATGCCTTTGGGACAGAGTTAAGTACTTCAGCTATTGAATATTCAGAAAATGCCTTTGGGACAGATTTAGTACTTTAGCTGTTGAACATTCAGTAAATTGGGTCCTATGGACCACTTCAGAAAAATTCAAGCCTGAGACTTAGAAGGAATAATCTGTATTTGAGGGTGTCTGTCCTCCCCTTTCAGCAACCTGCCATCACCTTCCTGTCTAACACTGCAAGCAGCCATAAACTCATCTCGCCACACCTGCTCAGAGGGGTTGCCAAAGTTCCAAGGAGAAGACTTTCCTTGGCTGTTCCTTCTACAGTGGAAGAAGAGCAGGAGAAGACAACAGCATAAAGGGGCAGAGGCCTTTATCACCTCTACCCGCAGTTACAGAAGCAACATTACATGCAGAGCATCAGCAGGCTGAAGGAGCTTTTTAGCTATTCAGACACTGTTCATCATGGAAATCGCTATTTACTTTCCCACACAAAACACCAAACTGCGTTCATCCTATAGGGTTAATGACAGAACGTGCCAATCTAGATCCATAAATAGAAGTTATTACACTGTAATTCCAATTTCATGGTATCATGTAATAGTCAGAGTTGGAAGGGACCTCTAGAGATAATCTAGTCCAACTCCCCTGCTAAAGCAGGATTGCCCAGAGCACAGCACTCAGGACTGCATCCAAGTCATCAGAACGTCATCAGAAAAGGAACTCCACAGTCTCCCTGGGCAGCCTGTCCCAGTGCTGTCACCCTCACCATAAACAAGTTTTTTCTCATCTTTGAATGGAACTTCTTATGTTCCAACCTGTGCCCCATTGCCCCTCGCCCTGTTACTTGGAACTAAGGAAAAGAGTTCAGCTCCATCCTCCTTCAACCCACCCTTTAAAAATATTTTATTGTAAAGATGAATCAATCTTTGGGTACATCACTAGAGAAGATAAATCCATGCATTTTTTGTGAAGGTACTGCAGGAACTATATGGTCCTAATAAAATAAGTCTAAGCAGAGGGAAAGAATTTCAACAGCCTTAATACACCTTTAAGCCTGCCTTAATAGTCTTTACACAAAGAAACAATGAACTTACTCTTTCAATAATACTATCAAGAGATTTGGATATTTTTAAAGAGTTTTCTTTACATAACACCAGAATTCCTGAAATACTTGGTCTACCTTCCTTCTTATTAATGAAAAAAAAAAGGTAGTGGGGGATGAACTGTACATAGGGAAGTGAATTGGTGAGGGTGTTACTTAAATCTGTCAAGCAGGACACTAACACACACTTGAGAGACTCTGGCAACATGGAATGTCAGGTTTGTTTCTGTCATTTAAGCCTGACTGATTAAAAGGATCTAGTTGATGGCCTGTATACAGGCAAGATCATATATAAACATGCAAACAGAAGTGGGAGAGGGACACAAGGGTCCACAGAAGATCCAAAGGAAGGTCCTATTGGGAGAGACTTTCCAGTGGAAAGCACCTACAGTTTAAAACCCTGCAGAACTTAGGAGAACATGCATCCTACCCAGGTGGAAGAAAAGTGTTATCTTTTTACCGGATAGCTCAAAATGAAGGCAATATACAAGTTTCCTTCCCCTCCTCCAACAGTATAAACAGTCTTTTCTAAATAACATGCTGTACTCAGGATGCTATGGAAATAAAGGAGTTCCGAGTTGCAAAAGCCAGGACCTTTAAAGGTCTCCTCTAACCCAAACTAGTCAATGATGTTCTGAAATCTTGACTACGCTTGAGTATGCAATCATCTTTTCTGCTGTGTATTCTTCCCAGACACTGAAGTCACTACATTACTCCCAAGTGCTCATTTCCTGTTTGCAAATCAAGGAAGCAGCAGAAGCGCATTCTCAGTCTAGTTTGGCTTTTTGTGTTTTGCAGACCTGGGACACGAAACCTCATGAGTTATCAACTAACTTGGACTTCCCATAATGAAACAGGCTCCCAAGGGGAATGACTTGTCCGTCCCTGATCCTGCACATGTATGTTCCATTAGCTGTCAATGGGATTCTTACATGAAACTCTACCTGTGCTTTGTGAACCGTTCTTCTTGCTGACTTAATGCTAGATGCAGAAATGTTAAAGCAGGCTTATCCAAATGATGCCTAGACTGATACTCTGGCATAGTAAATGTCAAGTTCAGGTCTGCCGCTACAGTCTGAGGGCTCACAATGTCCAGTTTCGTTTTATGACTTTTGGCAGTAGAAAGAAGATTTACTCTTTTAGCATTTATAAATACAAATTAACTGATATATTCCTCAGATGATTCTCAGGCCAAGAGAGAAAACTTCTGTTACGGATAGCCGCTTTCACCAGCTGCTGGGACATTGCTGAAAAGTACTTAGTCATTTATTGTTAATATGCTTAAGGATCATCTAAACCCTAATTCTGTTAAACACACCTTGCATCCATAGCAAATGTAAAAACATTACGGGACAATCTAATCATATACACTTGTACATTCTGTGTCTCAGGAAGTCAGTGGAGGCGTTCATTCCTTTCAAATCTGGGACAAGAACATAAAAATCCTTCCTCTTTTGACACAAGTGGTTGAATAAAATAGATTGTCTTGCACCGAGGGTTTTGGAGGTTTGTTTTGTTTTGTTTTGTTTGTTAAGAATTGTCCAAGGGTGTGATAAGATGTACTTCCCTAACCAGCAGTTCTCTGCAAGACAGCTCTTAAGAGTTGCGCTGTTCAAATGGCTGACTGAGTGTAGACACTAAAGAGAAGCATCCTAAGAGAACAACTCCTAGTCTTTTGGGGTTTTTTTAAATACACTTGCTGGGCAGAGACTGGGTCAGTACTGAAAAACACTGAAGTTTACAGCAAAGATATAGCCTACTAACGGGAGATAACAGCTCAGTTACTAGTTCCATTAACAGCAGACATTTTGAACAGTTAACATTTTGAAACAAGAAAGTAACCAATACAGCATACCAATAAATACTACAATGAAGCTTCAGGAATGGTTTTATTTTGGTACAACTCAGACTAACCAATATACCTCACGAAGTCTCCTTTGTAGCAAGGACATAGCAATAAGGACATTGATCTTACCCAAAAATCAGGAAATCTCATCTTTGATTTCATACTCCTACAGGAAAATCAGTTTGCTGCAAGAGCAATCCCCAACATTTTAGCCTTGTTCACTCTACTAGGGCCTGCAAATTATGAAAGACGCAATAGTTGGCGTCTTTGTTCAGGAAGGTCATTAAGTCTTAAAGCCACTGTGCAATGCAGATTTCAGACGGAAAGCACTGTCCTCAGCTAAATTAGGTAACAGCTTTACAATTAATAAGGCAAGCAACTAGAATAATTAAGCGTGGCTAGAAACAGAATTGAAAGAGCTGAAGAAGTATGTCAAAACTTCACAATCACTTGTGTCTGTACTCCAGTGTCCTCTCCTACTTAATTTTTCCCTTCTATAGTCACATAAAAGGATTAAATTATTCAGAGGAGATACTGGAGTCCCTGTGTCTCTTTGCACTGGACAAACCAGGCTTCAAAGATGAGAAAGGACTGCCTGGCAAAACCTATGTGTTAGTCCTCAATTCCTAACATGATCTAGTCCGCAGCCAGAGGGGATACTAACAGGACAGCGGATAAAACTTTAAAAGGTTACAAACAAAACAAAACAGAAAAATTCTTCCTTAACTCTTGGCATGAGAAACAAAGTTTGTTACTTACTGGTACCCGGTACACACTTTAGAATTATATCTGAGCATTAGAAGCCAGTACTCTGCACTAATTTCTTTAAACCCTTCATATTACAAAAAAACTCCATTTGCTTCAAAACTAGGCAGCCGCACTGCCATAAAATGGTATCTTATTTAAATTCAGTCTTTTAAATACAAACTGTGCAAACTCTAGATCTCTCTAAATACTCAGAACACTTAATACCTCAGAAACTTACGGTCTGTTAGGCTACATGAGTCTCCCCTGTCAGCTGATATAATTGAACATTTGCAAAATTAATGAATGGAGAAAGACCAGTCATTGCTCTGAGTAGTCTGAGTAAATGCCACACTCTGCAAGAAATGACTTGAAAATACAAAGCAAGACAATGAAGAACAGAAAACTGACAACAAGATTATTTATGTCTTCTCACAGACGGTCAAAGAGGAAGATTTATTTTTATATATATATAATTTTTTTTTAACCACCCATTTGTTTCTTCTAAGGTATTCATGTTTACTCACTTCTACCAAACCCCTCTCAGAGGAAAGAAATGGATCCTTCCAAAAGAATGCAAAAATACACATGGGTAACTGGTTTTACTTACATAACTGGATCAAACATATTGCGAATCTTTAGACATGGCGTCAAGCTGTTTGGTGGTGAATTTCTTCTATCTAGATGAAATGCTACAAAGAAAAATAAATTTTAATAACATATATTGACAGGCATAACACCATCTAGTTAACAAGTGTCAATTTTATATATTAACTCCTTTCTGATTTTACTCAAAAAGAATATTTTCCTTCACACATGAATAAGCATCAAGGAAATCAAGTTCCCCAGAGTCTTCCTCTGTACTGAAGAAAATGTATCAAACTTAATTTTTCAGATTTACAACTTCTACATTTAAAAAGATAATGCACTCTCCTACATCCAGGACACAGTACATGGAAAGAACTCAAGATATCTGAAAAAATACCACCATTGAAGAGAAAGGATTTGCATTGTATCTCCATGAAAAGACAGGTATTCTTAACATCCGGAGCAAATTTTTGGAGCTGCAGGTTAACCATTCAGGTTTAACTGCCTGATGAATTTTCATTTCTTCCACTTTGGGGCCAATTTATTGCCCATTTGACCAAGAAATAGGGAGATGCTTAGATGGATGTTGTATTACAACTGTATTACACAGTAACAACTGCCAAGGAGCACTCCACAAGGATGGAGGCTTTTGTAATCCTAAACACTCTACACATATGACCAGAAGCTTGCAAGAATCTGAAGTGAAACACACCAGAGGATAACATAGACATAAGAAGAAAAATGGAAATCAAAAATAATAGAATAACTCTTTCAAAGCTGAACAATCCCATGAAATACATTCTGTAGTTCTAAAATATATATTAACTTCTCTAAAGTTAGAAGCTCTACTTTTGGGAGTCACAACAGAAGACTGCTACATGAGAAAAGGAATAAAGAAACCCGTCAGATTAAGATAAGATAGTTCTGGCCTGGGAAGGGCCAACAAAGTAGCAACAGGAATGGAAGGGAATAAACTGGTAAAACAACTTCCAAGGCTTGAAGGAAGTTTTATTTTGAAGACTTGAGATGAGTAGATTCAAGAGTTTAAATACAAGATTAAAAATCTCAACGAGACAAAATGATAATCCAAACTGATGCTAATCAACCTTTGCAATCTCTACTTTGGAAAAGTTTGACAGGTTCAGGATGCTACATTCCAAGCATTACAAGTCAGTTTTGTGCAGGTGATACTACAGGCCTGTGCTTCTTACTGCTGAGCTTTTAAAATAAAATCTTGCAAGTATATCCCAAATATATGAACACGGCTGCTCTCCTGTATGTCACCAAAACAAACACTGTCACACAGAAGAAATTCAGTCATGTGGAAGACACTTCACACAAAAGACAAGCACGAAACCAAGAGAAAATTCACTGCCTGCAGATGCAGCATAGACAAACTTGCTCCTTATGTAAGTTTCAGAGAAAAATAAATAAATTGCCAACTAGAAATTACCAAAAGCCGCCTCCAAATCTTATAAGTTCCCCAAATAACTAAAAGTGTTCTTACTAGAATATACACACACAGAGTCCAAGTGACCAAGCATCTGTAACAATTGTCTGTTTTGTCTCAGGAACAGATTTCTAAATATGCTGGTGACACTGCATCTATCTCTGAGCTGCCTATATTTTAAGGACAAGTCCTTTTTCAATAGCACATGGTTTTGTAAAGTTTTTTGCCCTTGATTAAAAATTATACATAGGGTACACAATAAAAACTTTACAGAACTAAGCAACATTGAAAAATAAACGGACTTACCTTACTCATGTAGGTTGGCTCCAGCAGATCAAGGGAGGGGGTGAAATGTCACCAGCATATTGTACACTGGGGCACCACACCATACTGGAGAAGGTGATCTGGGGTGGCCTAGTCATGGACCTGGACCTGAAAAGGCGCGGGGTTGAGGAAATTATGTGCCGATTTTTAATAGCTAGGTTTATTCAGCACATGGTTTTAATCCAAGGATAATGAATGGCGAGATTATTTGCAGAAACCCTAGGCCCAGACGATCAACATTTCTGCAAACTGTTTGTGAACTCAAAAAAACCCCCATACTGCTGCTTAAGGCAGCAGCTACACTATTAAGCTATGCAAAGGTAACTAAATGGGGAATTAACACTTTAGTGTAGATATTTATTAAAAAAAGAAAAAAACAACCTCCAAGATTTGCCTGCTCCAGTTTCTAATGATCTAGATGGCCTTTTGAGTGAAAAATTCCAGGTGCTTGAAGGGATTACGTCAGTCAGAGCACACCACCAGCACAAAACTAATCTGCTATTAACTTAACATAACATCATACTATTATAGCAAGTGTCCACAGGGCAGTGCAGTGCAGCGTATGAAAATAAAGAAGAATTCTGATTTTTACTCAAAAACATTTCAAAGTCATGGTAAATTAAAAGAAAGCTTTGCAATTTAGATGGAGCTTTTTTATGTAACAGCAAAGCTAAAAAGAAAAAAAAATATGGCCACAGAAACCAGTAAGCCACAAAATTAACACTAGCACAGTAAATAAGCATTAAAATATATACCAGAAGTGAGACCAAAAGGGGAGGCTGGGGAAGGCTGAGGCAACTTAGAAATAATGCTGTCTCTATACAGCAAAATTCAAAATAGCATAGTTAACCGAAGTCTCAAACTTTATCACACATCTATAACAATTAATTCTTCCCATCCTTCCGAAAGAGCAAGTTTAAATGACAAACCTATTCAGATTACAGTACTGATTATTTGAAAATTTACACTGGCGTGGTACATACAAAACATTCTCCTCTCAATAAAGGCATAAGTAGACATTCCTGCAGGGCAACAGTCTAAGCTACACCATAATTAACTAAGCACCTCTTTTCCTAAATAGGTCTCAACAGTAAGACGTGGAAGATGAGGATGAAGAGGTGGAGATGAAATACGAAAGCAGAAGCACAACTTTGTGCAATGAGTCACTGACAAGAAAGTTTTTAGGACTTTCACGAATTCCCCTTGGGAGCTAGTGAGCACCTTCAAGAAAAGGAAGTCATTTTGCATTTTGTTCGTAACGTGCTTTGGTTTATTACCATAAACTGAGTATGACAGTACCTTCTAGATTCGAAGAACAGAAGCAGCTAAAAGGATGTGTTTTCAACCATCTCTTTCTCTATCACTGTGACTGGAAAATGTCCGTGGCGGAAGAAATAGCTCTCACACAGACTTAAAAATGAACATCTAAGAAATTGCAGTACAGCTTTCTTTAGCTCTTGAATTACTACTGCATTATTGCTAAATAGATTCCCTCACACCACCACCGTGGGTTATAAGACAACCCAATATAGCTTTAGATGTGGTTTTGATGCACCTGATAAAGTTGAAGACTTGCATCAAATACAGGCAACCGTGTTTCTGAAGAATGGATTTATTCATATACAGCCACAGCTCACTAATTTACTAAGAACTAATCCTTCTTATCAAAAGCAAGAACAAAAAGATAAAACATTCAATTGCAGCTGTTGAAGTTACGCACTTTCACAGAACACAATATTCTTCAGTTAACAGGAAAGATATTGAAATCAAAATACTGCTATGAAGACCAGCATCGATTGGATACAATATTTTACAAGCACAAAATCCACAGGTTTGTTGCAATAATTAAGAGCTTTATTCCCTCATTTATTTTTTTTTTTCTTATGTGGAGAAAGGATTATTTATATTCTCACAAGCTGTGGAGGAGGGGTGTCATTCACACAAGGTAACAGGTTATCTTCCATGCCACAGGATGAAATATCACCCTAGATGTGGTACTTCAGAGAACCTCTTTATCTCATCTCCAGAGCCGTCAAGGAACTTTAGCTACTGCTGTTAGCTTAGCTACACTGGAGCTCTGCCTACCTCTTTCTTTATCAAAGACATGACAGGACAACAGTATCTGTTCTTTCAAAAGCAAGCTGAACACACTAGAAATATATTTCCTCTCTTTCCCCCTCCCCCAAATAAATTAAATTACGCTTTGGCATGAACACGGTTGTTTTTCAACTGACAATTCTCTTGTCAACTGTTTTCAATATATCCCTTATATTGGTCCATCACCTTACAATAATCTTTCTTATCCTTTTTTTTTTCCCTGACAGATATATCTACTGTATCCAGTAGACAACATTGCAAAGGAAGTACACCAGACTTTATTCTGATCTAGTTAAAAAAAGAAATAATCCCAATCTATCTGTCAAAACACAGGCTGTATCCTGAAGGACTGCAAAAAATGCCACAGTGATGCTCGAACTCTAGATGCTAACAGACAGTAGAGCCTAGATCACCATGGATGCTACATATCTCATATTTGAAACACATGCCATCTTCTACTAATATCCTAGAATATACTGACATGCCAAGAGGCTTTCTTTTTCAGTTGCACATACTCTAGGTATTAAGGTCCGCTACAGAGCGCTACTACCACATCCCAGAAAGTTTAAAAAACCTGTGACTTAGAAATTTATTCACAAGATTCAAAACCAGGAATTCATTGTGATTTTACATGTACTGAGTTCGTTCAGAACCTAGCAATCTTGAGAAGCATTTCCAATTATGAACTTCTATAATTAAACATCAAAACTGGAGTTGACTTTAAAATATTAAGAAAGCAGTACACGCATATAGATTGCCTAACATCAGGAAAAACAACTGTGCAAAAACCATGAGACTTAATGGAACTACTTCCAACAGTTACATGAAAATGAAAAATGCAAAACAGAAAGAGCCTTTGCATGTCAAAGTTGTCTTTGCCTGCTGACTACCAAGGTACACAGAGCCCAGATGACCTATGTCATTCCAGCTGCTCCAATTTCCATGACCTTCTGTTAGAGAAATTTCAGTTCTTCAAAGATCTTTGCTATACTACAAACATAAGAAAACTGAGAAATCCGCTATTAAAACAACGGGAACAAGATAGATCTTAATATATTCTATTAAATAGAAAGCATAGAGTTTTAAGTACATACTCTAGGTAACATACAGCTAAAAGCCAAAACTGAGAGACAGAAGTTATTCTGTCCACAATCACAATAAGTTAACGTAGGTACCATATGCTCAAATTTAGATAGTTCCTAACAGTAGCTACTACACTAGCTGTCTCTCTAGGAAGTTTTGGAAACTACTGTTGAGTCTTGAATGTACATTCCATGTAGCAAAGCAGCACCTGAGCTGCCACACACTTAGAAGTCTTCCAGATAAAGGAAAATCCAGTCCCATTTCTAATACAGGACAGAATGCTATGGAGTGATTTAAGATGCAGTCAAACAGGGTAAGAAAAACCGAGAGCAGATGAGTAGTAAATGAGAAGTGGAGTGTCATGTTTCACAGCCTGCATTGAACAATAAACTACATAGAAGACTCAGCTTTACAATATATATAGCTTCCAGAAGCTACGTTCAATTTAAGTGTTTGAAGATCAATCACGACAGTATTAGAGGTGGAACAGAGACAGCTGTTGACAAAACCCACCATTTCTGCACTGCACCTAAAACATTTGCACATC
Source organism: Thinocorus orbignyianus (assembly GCA_013400375.1). Lineage (NCBI taxonomy): Eukaryota > Metazoa > Chordata > Aves > Ciconiiformes > Thinocoridae > Thinocorus > Thinocorus orbignyianus. The sequence continues at coordinate 376,378 of VXBW01004069.1, read as the reverse complement.
CCTAGTGGACGATGTCCTCAAAAGAAAAGGCTCTGCAACTCTTGTGAGCAAAGCTACTATTCACATCCTACTCACTGAAGTTTTGAGAAATTGAAATCATGTTAACAGTTGTCACAGCAGAATGCCACGTAACTACTTCTGCAAGACAAGGACTGCAGAACCTCAAGCCTGTGGTAGTATTCACAAGGTATTTTTAAAAAAAACAAAAGCAGCCCTTATTTCCAGTGAATGCTTTAAAATGAGAAAAGCAATGCCAAAACCAGTAGCATAATTCTGAGAAGTATATAATGATTTCCCAACATTATGTTCTGCATAGACAAGCAAGAAGTATGTCCCAAGACCATTGAGACCCTCATCAGATAACATCCCAAGGATCTGCAAATGCCTCAAAATATTTGGCTTTTCAAGTTGACAGAGGGAATTGTTTGATTTTGCTTTGAGCATACAGAAAAGAGAAATTTAAGACCCAAGGGCTGAAGGCATACATAGAACACATGAAAACATGCGAGTGGCCTGGGACAAAATCAGAACATTAGCAGTGCTTTTACTCAGGTGACCAAGCTTGCTACAGCATAAATGTTCCAGGCCACAAAGAAGCTCTTTCTGCCTGTCTTCGGAAAGGAAATAATCACATTGGAAGGAGCTACTTTAAACTGTACCTTCTTTTATAGGAAGCAATAAAACCATTGGTTTTTTACAAATGAAAATGTATAAAAATATAAAAAGCAAAAGAAGGAAGCCTATTACTACTTGCATTAGTTAAACTAAGACTAAAATTAGTGTGTTTCAGAAGAACATAGGTAAGAATGCAGTTGCCTGCCACTGGGAAATTTTTATTTTATTGAAGTGGGACTAGAAAGGGCAGAAAGTCTTGTCTGATTTTTAACCAGGCTTTTTTCAGCATCTAGTTCAATGCCACAGAAGTAATGCACAATACAACCTTGATAAGACCTAATATAAAAAATTGAACTAAAAACCAGAGAAGCAACCACTCCCTCCTCTCTCACCATCAAAATAAACTAGGATTCTGCACAGGATTTAGTTCAGTCCCACTGGAGAGATAATACAGCATTAAAGAAGAATAAGGCAAGACAGACTCTTGAGAGTCATAACATTTAAGCAACTGGCAATTAAAATTTCACTTTAAACATTTACCTTCGCACTCAGACATTGACAGAAATCATCATTCTTTTTTATTGCAACCCAGAATTCAAGGCTTATAGCTTCAATTTTTCATTGACCAAAAAAACCCCAAAAAGCACCCCAGGTATTTTTGCTTAACATGAAGCTTAACATGAAGAAAGGCGAAAAGATGACCACTGCAGGCAGACAACTGCAAACTCATTGAAATCTTGTCACTTAGCTCCATGATAAAGCTGAAAAGTGACAGACAATAACAAATTCCATGTATGACAACAGCCTTCTCTATTAAATGCAAATGCTCTGCTGCACCACAGAGCTTGAAATACAAACATACAGCATAGAAAAGCATTTATGACAGAAAGGAAGCACTATTAGGAGATGCTTAAAATCCATGTTCTGCTGACTGAGGGGTTTTTTTGTCCCAGCAGTTTCCCTTTCAAGATAAACAAACATCTCTTCCTCCAAACTTGTCCTTAGGTACCCAACTGATAATTTAGTAGTAGGAAACTCGAGTCAACAAGCTCCAATTTACCTGCTGTCAGATACAATAGATTATATTACTTCCAGTAAGTGTAAGGCATGAACTTGACCAACTGACAAGTATTTTTTTTAAATTCATGAAAAAGAACAAGCAACTCATTTTGCATACCTGCCCTCTGCTGTATTTCTGTAGATGTTATAACAGGAAAGCTAATTTTGCTCGGAAAAAGGCAGACACTGAATGTACAGAAAAAACAAGTCTATGCAACAAGATGACAGAGAAATAGCACTGACAGTTCATAACAATACTTAAAGGTGTGAGAGAAAACAAGACTTTCACGTTCAAGCAACAGAATTCCATTTAGAAGTTAGATGCAGAAATTAAAACAAATGTATTTGCAAAAATAGAACTGAACTTCAATACCTTGGCCTTGCCACACTTTCGATGGTATTACTAAAATTTTGTCACATGCTGCAGAAGGTTGCATCCACTTCCAAACCAAGAACTCGGCACCACCTATTCTTCGTGTCTCTGTGCGAACTCTAGATTCATTTGCTGCAAGAAAATCAACTGCTCTACTCCAGACTTTCCTCATTTTCCTCCTTAAAAGTTGAAGCAAGAGTTACAAAGTTAGCATTACAAAAACCGGCATAGCTGACATCCAGCATGTAAAAGAAATCCAATCAGTTTTTCTCCCAGACCTTTCACTAAGAATCTCCAAAATATTACCCTATGCAACCTACTGAAATTAGTTAATTGACCAATTTCTTTTATTATTTTTTTCCTTACTTACACATAAGGAAATGTAGTACTTCTAGTGAGAACATACCTGTCCTGAGGTGGTATTAGAGAATCACGCACATGTAAAATAGGCATGTATGGCTGCAAGTCTTTGTTTTCAGAACATGCCTCGCTGTGACTTCTTAGAACATCTGAGGACACCACAAGAAAAACTGGTAACTATGCAGTTCATGCAAACATTATGAAAAATATAAATTCTGACAGTAAGCAGCTATCTAAAGACCCCTCCCCATTTCAGTAAAGTTAAGATGGTTTTATGCCAAAGTTAAATCAAGAAAACTGAGCACACAGTGTCCTCTACATGCCCTAAATAATTTTGCCATAAAGGCAAGCCTTTCTTGTAGTTTCTCTTGATTGGTACTTTTAACTGTTAGCAAAGACAGCCCCCTTTCAAAATTAAATGCTTTCCCCAAACCACACAAAACTTGATTTGCAAATAAAGTAGGAAAGCAGCAAAAACAGGAAAAAAGTTCTGATTTGTCTGCCATCTCTGTATTTAAAATGCTTGCCATAGATTAAAGTTGTAAGATAAAATAAGTAAAACTGAAGCCCAAGAAAGAGCTTAAAAACTACAAACTACTGAAAACATTGAGGCTTCAAGTAGAAAGGCAGAGTTTCAGAACACAATTATGCATTCCATTTTAGTAACATAAACTCTTCTCAAAGTGGCTAATTAAAAGGCTGCTTTTTCTGTGAAAAGCCATTAAGGATGTAATTGAGAGCTAACACATATTTTAGGAGTTGATATTTTAGCTAAAAAAAGCTGAAAAAAAAAACAGATAAAGAAAGCAACATCACCACACTTCTAGTCAAACATCACATTTATATTTGTTTTAAATAGTAAGATAAACCACCACTGAATCAATGGGAATTTACTATACCTATGTTGATGTAGTTCACAAATATTAGGCTTAAAAAACTATTATTGAAAACATTAAAAATCCACAACCAAAAACAAACCGGGGGAAAAAAAAACACTAAGAGAAAGAAAACATGAACCACAGCATGACTGACAACTATGTAGGCAGAAAACATAACTGAATGAAGTAGCACCAGTACTTCAGCAGGTTACACAGAGCTGATACACACACATCGTATGTGACTCAAGAAGCCATACCTATGATTTTTACCACCATATCGTACATCTGCCTCGTCTCCTCTTCCTCTTTTGCCCAACGGTATTTCATGTAGTACAAGACTCCCCAAACCATCGCTATACCTGCATTAACATGTATAATACTCTTTAAACAGTACTAGAACATTAGTTACCTAAAGTTACTTCAGAAGTTAACTGAAGTAGCTAACGTTTTGAAGTGAAATACATTGTACTTGCTGTCAATCTTTTATATTTTACTAACACAGCAACACGAATTCTTAAAACATTGAAAAGCAGTGACCTTTAGAAAAACATTTCATTGTTTCAACAGTAGCTTCATATCCCATGACTGCTGTTTGAAATTTTACTCCTTTGTGAAGAAAAATACTAAACCAATTATACTGGAAAAAAATCAAAGTCATGAAGAGTCACACAAACTGACAATTCGGAACACGTTAAGGTTTAAAAATGCACAATATTCACTAAATTACAGACAATTCACATGCTTTAGATATACTGATAAAAAACAATTAACTTGGACCGCTTCAGTTCAGCTACAGATTTGTATTTCTTGCAACAAAGTACCGCATGCTCTTTTTCTGTTACTTAAAGATTATTCCTAAAAAGGACAATCGAGTTAGGAAGGCCTGCAGCATCAGCTGAAAATAAAGATCTTATTCTTTTTTCTATCTCAGACTGAAGGCAACACTATACCCATGATCTCGTAGTGGGAAAAAATAAGAAACAAATGACACATACACAAATTATAGTTACCTAGTTTGTTACACATTACAGTGGAAATCTTTGCTGATCCATCAAAGAGACTGAGGGACATCAAAATGGGTGTTAGTTAATGACACTACATCTAACACTTATACAATAGTTTGCCTTTGAAAAGGTCCTTCACATTAACCTTAATTACAGATGAGTGTTGAGAGAGACAGCAATTCGCTCAGCATGACTGATGACACCAGTGTTTCATCTCTGCATCCCAATTCAACCCTCCTAAACATTATCAGAAAGATGGCAATCTGGGACAAAACTGTCCCAGATTTGATTCTTTTGGTTTGTCAAAAGGCTGGTGATGAGGTCTCAAGTCTTCTGCTTGTAAGCATGAAATTTTTAAGATATCAGGACAAACAATTTATTAACTATTCAACAGGTGCATGAGATGAACTCTGCATCTTCAATATTTCTAACCAGTCACATGGAAAGGAGTGAAGTGTCTGCACGCAGCTGCACCATATTTTTATGCTGCACAGCTTTCAGTAACAAACTAAATGTACTTGGAAGAATTTTAAACTTAACTAGAGAACTATCAAAGACTAAATGAATTAGTCTTACTGAAGGATTAGATACCTCTAAGGCTGTGCTGTAGAAAGTAAAATTCTTTTGGTGACAACTATGTTGAGTATCCAACTTTGGCTTTCCTAAAACTGGGAAAACCATCTTTTCTGTAGTTATGTTTCCAAAGTTCCTTAAACAACAGAGAAATATCCTCAAAATTAAGGCTATCAAAGTATTTTTACTGAGCATTTAGTTTTTCAAATCAGTTCAACCTGGAATTTTTAAGGAAGCCAGAAGGTATTGCTTTGGCAGGTAAAACAACGAGAGTTCCCAAAGAATGAATATGTTCAGCTGACTACAACAGCAGATGACAGCAACCAGTGTGAAAATACAGTGGTACAGCAGAAGTGGGGAGCAAACTTCATTGTAACCAAGATATTAGATAGGAACTCCCAAGCTTTCTGGTTGAATAAAAAACAACTTTCTGTAAACTAGCTGCTTATTTTTCCTTACACTTACATAAATGCAAGTTATAACAAAACAACGAAAAAAATTTTTATTAACTTACCAAAAAGCAATATTGATAATCTGTGGGTTACACTAACAAATGCACGGCGAAAACGACACCTGAAAGACATCTTTGGACTAGTGGATTCCAGATACTTCACATCCGTCACATTAGTGACATCCCTCTCATTAGGGTCATTGCTGAGACACCTATTAAAAAATACACAGTATTTATGAAAAAGGATACATTCTGGTAGAAGAAATTGAGTTAAGAAATAAAGATCACTTACTTTATGCCAACATCTTCCCCGCTATTCAAGATCCATTCTAATGCTGTGTTAAGTACACTTTCATATTCTGGATCTAAATTCTATCAAAAGACAAATATTAAATGAGTAATTTCATAAATTACCAGAAAGTTGTTATGCCACAATAAGATTCAGACACTCCACAGATTAGTATGTAGTTATTTTCTTGATTCTTCAGATTCTACATACATGTTCACTACACAAAGTGAATCTATACGTGCTATGAGCAGCTATCAGACTTACTATCATTCCTCAAATCAAGGATGTTTTGAAAGACAAACCACATGCTCTGTTTTGTTAACAATACTACCTACAGTGAGAAAAATAAACCCACACAACATTCAGCCACTAGGCGGTGCTCGTTGAAAAGCTACTTCCAGAGTAAATGAATTTTAAAGTATTTTGCAAATAGGCCAGTGCTTGTAGTTCAAGAATTGATATTACTATACGGAAACTGGCTTTAAAGAAAATAATTAGTTGGTATCAACTATCACAGGAGACTATTCACTGCTATCTGAGCTAAGGCTGTCTCCATAGTTCACCTTGCATGTTCTTTTGCAGAAAAACAAAAATGGGAGTTACTGTTGTATTTGAAATTATACTCTCAAAAATTATTTATCTCCATCTTTCCTTTCAACCTCACATACTGTAACTGGCCCAGAATCAAAAGATAAGCCCTTAAGAAAAAAACAGTAACTGTTTTATTTTCACTTTGAGAGTAAAACAAATTTTTATCACCGAATACTGAAATCCTGCAAAGGAGTTATATTTATACTCCCAAAATGAGGAGCTGTAGGGTTACATGAGACTTTGTACAAAGTAAAATATGAAATCTGGGCTTCCAATTAGAGCTAAAACAGTTGTTATGACAACAACTGTGATTCTTCCAGCACAACAGATAGATAAGACTATCAGTTATCTAACATCAACTTAATTTTTTCCAATTCCCACAACACAATGGTTTTAACAGATACAGAATAGCATTGCCAAACCACAAACTAGTGTTAGCAGCTTCTTCAGGACACTCTTAACATTGTCCCTTTTTGTCTACAAAAATGTTATGTAAACATTTGCCAAAATATAAAATTTCTACAAATTTGTATATTAAAAGTCATATCAGCTTAACTCCTCCCCATCCAATCAAAGAAATGTTATATCCTCAGCCTTTTGAAATCTTCAAGTAGTTTTCCACTGAAGGGTACACCAACGTGGGCTATAATAAACCCTACAGCTGTCAAGACAAGGCAAGAGTCATCTTTTATTTGGGGAGCAAGGCAGGAGAATGACAGCAGAGAGTGGGATTTCATAATACTGCCTACCTATCAAATTAACAAAAAGGTCTTTTTTGACCATTTCTATTTAAAGCATCAATGGATGGTGCCTCCGTACAGCTGCTGCTGTCAGGCCTGCTGCACAGATCCACACGTCAGCCTCTCCTCCCAAAGAAAGTAGGACTTTTCTACTGAGCCTCAAACATAATACAGTGATTTCTGGGAAAGATTCTAGAGATTTTAATTTAATAAATTTACAATTTTCGTGTTGGTCAACTATCTCCATCAATTCAAACTATACCTTGGTGTTGTAACTAAAGGGGGGAAAAAAACGTATGCTATTGAAGTACAACTATCTACACTGTCATTGCAATTAAAACAGTTTCTTTCACCTTTCCCCTCCCTTAAAACCTTGTTACACACCCAAATAAAAATCTCCAGTAGCACATGTTAAAGACATCAGTTCCAGACATTTACAAATAACATTCATTACTAAGTCAAATTTTAGTCAACACACTAGATATGAAACCAGGCCTTACAAATTGTAATTTAAACAAGTCTTATATAGAACCAATGAAAAATATCTTGTTTGCTTACTTTTAAATATGCAGCTGCCTCCTGGACGGTAAGATTTCTTTGAGTAGAGCTGCCACATTCATGTTCCCCTGGTAAAATTAAACTTCTGTTTATTTTGATCTACTTACTACTGCATTATAGAAAATAATATCACCTAAACACAAGCTTACGGTTAACACAATCTGCACAATTAGCAATAGCTCAATAATTCCCACAAGTCCCACTAAAAGTATGGAGAAGTCTCTGGACAAATTTCTCCATCAAAATAGTTAAACAAAAAGATGATTGTCATGGATAATAACACATAAGTCACATCAATACAATTTCATGTACTGCTCAGAAAGTCTATTTTGGTATTTACACTGAAAGTACAACAAAAGGTCACATGAAGAACTATTAAAAGGATGTTACCATGAAACAGTTGCTCTACCCTGACTCAACTCCTTCCAAGTAATTTTCATTTACTCTGAAACATGTATTATCTCTTATACAGTCTGAGTTAGGTCCATTTGCAACGTATCTATAATAGTATTTCAGGCACTATGAAGTTACTATATTCTAGATTGGTTCAAGCTTTCACAACAGCTTATCGCCTTCCTAAACATACACAAAAGTCCCAATATGGTCTGAAACTGGCAGGTTTACCGTCCTCCTAATTCTTTTGGGAAGTATGCAGTAGTCAGGATATAAGGTATTACATGCACCGTCAGTCCTAGCACAGAGATTGAAAATGTCAAACGACAGTTTTATCTATTTCTAGGTCACCATTTCTGAAGAACTACCAGGAGGTGGCAAATCACTTTTTTCCTGATCTTTCTTTAAAAGAAACAAACAAAAAAAATAGTTAAAAATATCTATAACTATTGATTTTACTATGCTGAAACAATAAAATGGGAAACAACAAATTCAGTCTTTCACTGGCTCAGGGTTGTGCCTGCCATACCTTCCTGAATCTAAACCAACCTGTACTATTCCCAAAGCCATAGCAAGGCTATGACAGTTTAAGTCATGTATATATAAAATATAAGCCTTTGCTTACATTCTTACGAAGTTGGAATTACTCCACACCAGAATACCCTTTATAGGGAGCAACTTCAAGTACTAATTCACTACTCAAACGAGAATATTTGAGGCAATCTGAGCAAAAGACAGGAAACACAAGCAAGTTACAGACAAACATCTCCATGTCTCATTAACAATAGGGAGTTCCTAACAAGTGCGTGCTTCTATGAAGCAGAAGTCCTTCCAAGACTGTTAAAGCAAAGTTCTGTTCAATACACTTCAACAGATTTAAGTGAACATGGCCTTACAAGCACATCTCCATGACAGGGATGCCCTTCTCTTACTGTTGTCTTATAGAGAAATAGGAACAGTGTTTTTAAGAGTGCTCATATGTTATCTGGCGCAGAAGTGCTGCTGGAGGTACGCTTGTGTGCATGTGAGTATTTTCAACCAAGCTCTGAGCAGAAAAGATGGACCTGACAATTAACATGCAACATCTCAGATTTTCAAAGTGCCTGTAACAGCAAAACTGCGGAGATCACTGGTGAAAAGTGATACTATCTTTGCTAAAACGCACTCTGAATTTAGAAGTCAGCACCAGAATTGAAGTTACGGGCTATTCCTGCATGAAAGTTAGGCATTCTTTCTGTGGAGCATAAATTCTACAAGTTTTAAATTCATGTGTAACTATGAGTGATTTCACATTTCAAGATTAGCAGACTTGGGGTAACAATATATCATACAGTCTCTGGAATAAACATACTGTTTTAAAACTAGAACTGATGGAATAAATGCAACAAAACCAAAATGTAACTCTGTAGAAACCATATGTTCACTCTAAAACAGGTGTTAAGTTGTGTTGACATGAGCACGTCTGATCAGCATTCATCTATTTAAAGCTTTTTATCATTGTTTGGCAAGACCTGAAGTCTTCCAGGGGTCTTTCTAATACAGAAAAAGCAAAATAGTCACAATCTGACTGAACAAAACTGCTAGTGAGAACAGGGCGATGAGACCCTTCTGTTTAGGAGCTTTTGTTTGTTTTCTAACTATCTAGCTAAGCAGGAAAACCCACATATGAAATAAATAAGAAAGAATAGGAAGGGTAAGGCTAATCCGCAGAAAAGTAAACAGACAAAGGATACAAACAGGAGATCAGATTATGAAAAACTAATTATTAAAAGTAAGTTTCAGGATTCATTTTAGATTTCAATTTTATGAGAATTACTACCTCTTGTAAGAGGACAAAAGCTCCCTTAGGTGGGGGACTACTGGATTCCTTTAGTAGTTCTGAATTCTAATCTCACTTGCCTTCTTCCAGGAATTAAGTTTATGCAGTATGCAGCCAGCACACTGGGTTTGCAGTTTCTGGTCTCATCTTCAAAAAACAGGAGACAGCTTCCTCACAATCCTGCTGACCTTTTTTTTTTTTTCTTCAGACTACGTTGCCTCTGACCAAGTTTAACAGTTAAAAACACCATTGCTGCTTAGGCTCTGACAATGTCTGAGACCCATCAGTTCAAATTACCCTCATGCAATGCTGAGAGGGTGGGGGGAATAAAATACCACTTTCTTCTTGCCTCCGACTCTTTAAATGAGTGAGCTAATCAGAGCTACAGAGTTTCAGTCCTGTATAAAAAGCTCCTGGAGATGCAGTTTTTCATTCTAATTCTCATTGCTGAGAACCATTTAACAGGTTTCTTCTGAAAAACTCATGAATTTGAAAGCCAGCAGAAAGTTAGGCAATTCACAAGTCAGACAACCTTCTGTTTTACAGCAACAGCAGGATATTCCTATATGCCATTTCAGTCACTGCTTTAGCTAATAGTTCTGTAAATGAAGGCTTACTTTGAATAACTTTGGTGCAATCATTAACCACTTGGCTTGGAAAACCACTTTCCATAGTCTGAGCCAAAAATGTTTCCCAACTGTTCCATGTGAGGCCCTATATCCAGGAATAAAACTGAAGCAGAGGGAAAATAACACTTCACACAGGTCTGCTGCAAGATATATCTAAGCTCTTTGTAAAAACTGCCCCTCTGTTAAAACATCTATTGCGAGATTAACAGAAAGCATAAATCTTTGTGCTCAAACTTTTTCTGGGCACAGATCACTTCAATTTCAAGTGCAATCAGAGAACCATTCTACTTGCCTTGGTAGGGATATGAAAAGTAACACATCCCAGTAAGGATCACAAAATTACCTTTTAGCTTATGCTAGCGTGTACAGGCAAGCCATAAGTTAAGTTCTTCTCCAAGAAACACTAACAAAAAGCAACTAAAGCCTCAGTTCTCAAGAAACATTTAAGTCTGTTCTCACAATTGCTTTCAATACAGGAAATAAATCAGATCTGCTTTTCCATGCAGGCTAGAATATCTGAAACTGACTTTCATTTGGGCATTTAGCTTAACTGTATATGCTGCAGCTCGTAAATTAACAGAAATAGTCAGAATTTTAAAATATTTTCGTTACAATGTAAATCATTCTTTTAAAGTATAAGGACCAAAATCCAGTGGAAATACAATATTTAAGGAACAGATGGATTTAGCAGAGCTCTACCTTATAGCTTGTTGTGACAGTCAACCAATACTAAAAGCAGTGTATAAAACATTTGTTTAGCAGGTCTCATGCTTACACATTACTTGCAGTGGGACATTAAAGCGGGTAGCTGAAGAAAAGCAGGGGCAGAACAAGTGTTTTTGAGGGCAAGTAAGAATGCCTAATCTCCCAAAGGCAAATTCAACAGTTTAGTAACACTGGAAAACCAGAACTTGCTAAACAGTCTTTAAATCACTGGTTGGAAAGAGCACAGTATCAATTACTGGAAGAACTAAAGACTAAGAACAGTGGCAGAACAGAGAGCCCATGACAGCAATCAGATCCAGTAGCTGACACTTGAAATTAAGTAACATCTAGTGTTTTGTCAGGATTTTACTGATAAATCCATGGCTGGAAGAAACTTTATTACATATGGAAGTCTAATTCACACCTGCATCTTACACCTGTGCTGTCCATTAGCTCAGAAGGAAACCATCTAAGTCTGACCATCACCCTGAGGAGAATGCCAAGCGAAAGAAACGTCTAACTAAATAAAATTTACGTACAAGAAAGTAGAGTCATACCCATGGGCAGCTGGCTGCTTCTTCTGGATATAGTGGTTAGGTTTATTCATTTTGCAAGCCTGACTGGAAATAGACATGGTCTATTGAAATACCTCCATGAAAGACTAAAACATCAAGTAATTAACACACGCCCAAAGGAAGTCTAGTGCAAATAAAGCAGGCATTTTTGTTTAGGAAAAAGAGTAAGGCACTGAAATATACACTGTTTATAGAAAGTTCCTGCTTTGAAGAAAGTCTGAACCATTAGACAGGAACTCCAGCTGGGAACTGGATGAGTAGATATTACTTCTGCCTTTAGATTCTTGTGAGATAGGCATTACTCACCACGAGTTTGGTAGACTAATAATTCTGAGAACACTGACGCATTAAAGGCAATCTATTTTTACATAGTATAATTGAATCATTTTACATCCTATCAGGGCACCACAGTATAGAATAGGCATCTACAGTTGGAACATAGTATATTAATTCAAATAAAATTAATAAACTGTTACCCCGATTTTTTTCCTTCAAACAACTTTCATTGCTTTACCTTCTAAAATAAAAGCTCCATCATTTGCTCTCCAGCTGAATTTGACAAGGCAAGAAACTAGCCCAGTAAAAATATAAGAATTCTAATAAAACAAGGAGGGCCAGAAATCAAATTCTGAAGTGACAATCTTCAGGGTAATCAAGATGTTGAATAAAGCTTAACAGAACAGAGTACTGCAAGTTTCCAGCCTGCCTTTTTAATATTAATAGTTATAACATGAACAAATGATTCATAGCCAAGTATGAAATGAGAGAAACTTTTCCAAGTATGTGACACAGAGAACTGAAAAGCGTCACTTTGAGTAAAACTATATTCCTTTACTTCTCTTTCTTTTGAAGTGGTGCACCGGGTACAAGATCAACACTTCTAAACCCTGTACACCTCTCTAGCAGTTTTCTCTATTCTATGACTTTTAAACAGCTTCCAGATATTGTGCCAAGTCTACATTAATACGGTATTCAAAAACGGACAGCAAATCTCTTCCTCACATAACTTAAGAAACTTGGCATTGAGAATAACTTCTGCCGAAGTACAGATGAACTAGGTCATTCTTCAGACCGTATAAAAGCTACTCTGCTGAGCAACCAGGTAATCTTGCAAGACATCTTCAGTTAGGGGATCATCTAACTAGAAAGTATAGCTATGTTTTTTTGAAAGCTACCAGTGAAGATTCTCCTGGCCAGGAACAGATGAGTAGAGATTAACCATCATTCTTTCACCTTTTTGTGGGTTAAAGAATAATGTAAACAAGAATAAATTTGTGGGTTTTGTCCAAACAGCTATTTTATTCACTGTAGATACTGTAAATGCTCTCAAAACAAAAAGTTTCTTCAGAAAGCTTTTGAGACAGGGAGTAGACGCAAACCCACATGATGCAAGAGGAAATGATTAGTGACCTGCTACAGCACTTAAATACACACACAGGTCTGTGGGCCTGGGTGGAATCCACCCAAGGGTACTGAAGGAGCTAGCAGAATTGCTCACAAAGCCATTTTCCATCATTTATCAGCAGTTCTGGCTAACTGGGTAGAGACTGGTTGACCAGAAATTAACAAATGTGATGCCCATCTACAAGAAGGACCAGAAGGATGATACAGGAAATTAGGCGTGCCAGTCCAACCTCAGTACCAGGGAAGGTTATGGAACAGAGATCATCCTGAGTGCCATCACACAGCACATACAGGAAAATCAGGTGATCAGGCCTAGTCAGCATAGGTTTATGAAAGGTGGGTCCTGCTTGGCTAACCTGATGTCCCTCCTATAGCAAGGTGACACACTTAGTGGATGAGCGAAAGGCTGTGGATGTTGTCTACCTGGACTTTTGTAAAGCCTCTGATGCCATTCCCCCAGAGAAACTAGCTGCTCATGGTTTGGATGGGTGCACTCTTTGCTGGGTAAAATACCAGCTGAATGGCCAGGCCCAAAGAGTTGTGGTAAACAGAATTAAATCCAGTTGGTAGCCAGTCATAAGTGGTGTTGCCCAGGGCTCAGTACTAGGGTCTGTTCTCTTTAATACCTATCAACAATCTGGAAAAGGGGATCAAGTAAACCCTCAGTAGGTTTGCAAATGACACCACACGGAGTGGCAGTGCNGATCATCCTGAGTGCCATCACACAGCACATACAGGAAAATCAGGTGATCAGGCCTAGTCAGCATAGGTTTATGAAAGGTGGGTCCTGCTTGGCTAACCTGATGTCCCTCCTATAGCAAGGTGACACACTTAGTGGATGAGCGAAAGGCTGTGGATGTTGTCTACCTGGACTTTTGTAAAGCCTCTGATGCCATTCCCCCAGAGAAACTAGCTGCTCATGGTTTGGATGGGTGCACTCTTTGCTGGGTAAAATACCAGCTGAATGGCCAGGCCCAAAGAGTTGTGGTAAACAGAATTAAATCCAGTTGGTAGCCAGTCATAAGTGGTGTTGCCCAGGGCTCAGTACTAGGGTCTGTTCTCTTTAATACCTTTATCAACAATCTGGAAAAGGGGATCAAGTAAACCTTCAGTAGGTTTGCAAATGACACCACATGGAGTGGCAGTGCCAATCTGCTTGAGGGTAGGAAGGCTCTACAGAAGGATCAGGACAGGCTAGATTGTTCAGCCAAGGCCAACAGCACTTGGCCTTGTTGAACCTCATACCGTGTCCTGCACTTGGGTCACAACAACCCTATGCAGCACTACAGGCCTGGGGAAAAGTGGCTGGAGAACCACCTGGTAGAAAAGGACCTGGGAGGTGTTGGTCAACAGCTGACTGCACGAACCAGCAGTGTGCACAGGTGGCTAAGAAGGCCAACAGCATCCTGGCCTGTATCAGAAACAGTGTGACCAGCAGGACTAGGGAAGTGATCACCCCCCTGTACTCAGCACTGGTGAGGCCTCATCTCACATACAGTGTTCGGCTTTGGGCCCCTCAGCACAAGAAAGACATTGAGGTGTTGGAGTGTGCCCAAATAAGAAAAAAGCTGGTGAAGCATCTAGAGCACAAGTCTTACGAGGAGTGGCTGAGGGAACTGGGATTGCTTAGCCTGGAGAAAAGGAGGCTGAGGGGAGACCTTATCATTCTCTACAGCTACCTGAAAGGGGGTTGCAGAAAGGTGGAACTGGGTCTCTTCTCCCATACAGCAAGTGATAGGACAAGAGGAAACAGCCTCAGGTTGCACCAAGGGAGGTTTAGATTGGATGTTAGGCAAAATCCTGCACAGAAAGGGTTGTCAAGCTATTGGAACAGGCTGCTCAGGGAAGTGGTTGAATCACCATCCCTGGAGGTATTTAAAAGATGCGTAGATGTGGTGCTTAGGGACATGATTTAATAGTGGACTTAGGTTAACGGTTGGACTTGATGATCTTAAAGGTCTTTTCCAAGCTAAACAATTCCATGATTCTAAGATTACTCTTGCAATTTAAAGGCATTACAAAGCTGCTCAAATTTCTCACGGATTTCCTATAGAGCCCCAATATACTAAATTGTCAGCTTTGTACGTGACACACGGTTGTTTCCACATTTTTTTAAACATCGGAGAAATGTCTGTAGAATCTGATAATAGTGGAAAAGTCTTCCTGGTGAACCTCTCTGCTGCAAAACAAACAGCTGGCTCTAAGAACAGTAAGGCTTTAAAAAAAAAAAAAGCTGAACCAGTGCCTCCTAAACATATTATGGATTAAATAGGCGAGGATGGTAAGCGAATGCCTTAACAGTCATGAAAGATTCTGCAGACGCCAAAGTTATAAACACAGTCTTAACTTTACCATTTCCTGATTGTGATGTGTAAATATCTGTGCAGTTTAAAGCTGTGTTAATTATGACTCTAGGCAAAAGCACTGTATTTTTCTACTTTGAATATTCAATAATTAATACTAATCCTAAACACCATCTCTGACACATTACTATATACAGCACTTTTCATTACTACATAATTAGTATGGTTAAGTTCAACTATTTTGTCTAACAAGGCAATCTTGTTCAACCACTACTGTTCATTGTACTAGTAAGCATTTTCTGATTGTTGTGAAATATTTTGCTGTTCAGACATTTTTCCACTACAGTGAAATAACCACATTTAAAATAAATATATACTCCTCTCCAAATGTAGCATATTTAAACTTTCTAATTAAATCAGATTAATAAAGCATTAAGACATTAGATCAAAAACCATACAGGATCACAATATTCAACAGCCTATCCCATTAATTTAAAAAATTGCAACAAGAGGTGCTATACTGGTGAAAAAGGCAGTATAAGTGAACTAGAAATGGGATTTCTAGTTCCCAAAATGGAACTCTAAATGGCTCAGGGCCCCAGCATATACCACTTGTTGCAAATCACTATCTGAACATAGACTTCTTTGTAGCGGTTGCCATAACACTTAGTCACAATATTTTTAAAGTGTTACCTGCTACTTGTGCCAATTTATCATGAAGTGCATATAAGCTGTTCATCATGAGACTTTTTTCATCTGCCTAGAATTAGAAAAACATATTAATGTTAAAACAAACGTTCAAAGAGATGCAGTGTCTTCCATTTAGCCCAAAAACCTTTATATACCATGAGGGAAAAAGAAGATTTATTTTTTTTTTAACATGTACAAGTAGAAAGCTGAAGTAGTTCACACATCAACAATGGTGCAAGTAGGTTTTTCAGAACCTGACTGAAACTAAACTAGACTGCAACCCAGACTCCAGTGGATCTGCCAGCTAAAACTGACAACTCAACAAGTTATTTCAATACTACTGAAAGAACAGTGCAATGACCCAAAAGAAGTTTGGTGGGTTGGTTGGAAATTTTTGTTTTGATATCTACCACATAAAAATAAAACAGTTTTATTTTTAATAAAAGTGCAACAACAATTCACACAAGTTACACTTAAGTAGCAGACGACCATATTCCAAAATAAAATTAATCAAGTAAGATTTTTGCTGTCTACCTTAAAACTAAAGTAACTTAATTAAAAACAAAACAATAACAAAAACCAAACAAAGAAAAAACCCAGAAAGCTGTGGACAGCAAGATCTCGTCAATAGTTCCTCCACATGCCACTAGTAAAAAAAGGCCTAATTCCCAAAACAAGCACAAATATGAAGTGTCATATAATTTCATGTCACGTACAAAGTATTTAAACTTTTTAAATAAAGATATTGAGCAATTTCATTGAAATATATCCATTTTATAGTAGAATTAACTATTCAAAATATGAAGATGAAGAACCTGCAGTGACATACAATGAGAACTAAAGATCATTCTAAAACATGGGTTTTGTTTGTTTTTTAAATAGGCTCTGACTCCTGTAGCAGAATCAAATGCTGACATTAAACCAGAGCCTTGATTCAGAAAACATGCAAGGGAAATTTTCCAGTTTGGGCATCTGCTGATTATAATCACATTGAAAAAGTCTCGAGTATATTCTAGATTTCATGCCCTGATGCACCAGCACTATATGACATCATTTTAAAATCTGAATGCTCCTTTTTTTCCTCTATATGCAAATTACTACCAAGTAGTAGATTACTTCTTACATTAATCAAACATTTGACAAATTAATTCCTACAGAAGGTATCAAACAGCATCACATCTCCCTATTCTGGCCTTATAAAAGTCATCATTGAGATTAAATTGATATAGTTGATACTTCCCAGAAAATTAACCAAACTTACTAACTCATTTCCTGGCTGGAAAAATACTGGGCACGGCAGAATAGGAAAATCAGTCTTTTCCCACACGCACACATATGACTCCACCACACCGAGACAGACACGAAACATTTCTGTGACTAAATTCTTTAATTAATGGTCAGACCACATAAAGGAAGGAACTGAACAGTATAACCTTCATAACTAATGAACAATTAAGCATGAAGTAGGATTACTATGGAACAATACAGAAGAAACATAGAAGAAAGGAACATAAAAAACAGGTTCTCAAGATGTCAAGTCCAGTGCATTCTCTCTGCACTACTGAAGTCATTCTGAAAGAATCCTCAGAAATTACCTCACAAAATTCAATTTATTCAAAAGATTCATTTTCTTCCCAAGTAATTAGCAAAGGCTAGCTACCTAAAATATGAAATTATTCACTTTTGGAGAAAAAAAAAAGAAAAAAAAAAAAGAAAAACGAAAAACACCAGCACAACCTCCTCCCCTCCCCCCCAATCCAACAACAGAAACCCCCACAAAATTAACCAATAGTTGCTTATATATGCCTAGCAAAAGCGTATCTCTATGTTTACAGTCCAGGCAGAAAGACTGAAGGCCAGAAGGGAAAACCACCAAAACACATGCTGAAGAACTAAGAATCATACCAATAACTATTTTTGAGACATTGCTATTGAAGGTACCCCAATATTCCAGTTGAAAGAGTGCATATAGGAACAGAATAGAATTAAAGTGAAAAAGACAAACTTTTTAAACCATTTTCTGAAAGAAGCTAAGCCTTTCTCTTCTATGGCACTAAATAAGATCCTGGAGTTTCAAGTCAATCATCTGTTACCAGCTGTCCTTTCAAGGATGACAAGACAAATGGCAACAGTATGAGATAAACCGATAAATTCAGCCTCAAAACTTACACCACCACAATTTATCCTCATAGTTCTACAACATAAATAATGTAACACTTTTTAGCACATAAAGCAACCAGCACACCACAGCCAAATCTTGTAATTGTAGTTACATTGTCTAAAATGAAAAATAAACAACTAAAACATTAAAGTTGCAAGAACTGTGTTCATCTCTCTCATGCAAAACATTCTGAGACTGCATTATTCTGAACAGATCTATATTGTTTTCATATAATCATTTGACAGACTAAAAATCTCAATATTAAGTGGTTTTACTTACTGTTATATTTTGTAGTTCTTCACTGACGGAACTCTTGACTGTCAAAAAAAAGAGAAAAAAGTTCATTCATTCTAAAGTCTGAAAATACTAAAAGGTATAGCAACATTATAGCTTTATGACAACACTGTAGTCTTTAGCTAAAAACAAAGAAGTCCACAATATAACAAATAACAATTAGAATTAGGTAGCTATTCAGCTTTGTCTTAACTCTGCATTTAATACTGCACTATATCAGCATTTAGGTTAAACCAAAATCCTGTGTATCTGCAAATTTCACAGTTACTTCCACACAAACAAAACTGTGCTTGCCATTTGCCAAACTCTTGCTTCAGTGACTCAACTGCATTGAAATCATAATTTGAAGCTTTTAGTATCTAGTTTAAAAATGTAGAACTACTCTTTTTACCAAGCAATAATTCATGCAACACAAAGCTGTACAACTCACTGGCATTTTCTCCTGACAAGAGTAAGAGATTGAGAGCTCAGGTGAAAAGTGCACTGTGAATAAATGACCATTCCTTCCTTTCCAAATAGAATTGTTCCTGTAACTCCTAGAAATGTAAGTGTGCCTGTTATACTCCTTTTGGCTGCAGAAATATTCTCTTCATGGAAGAGAAGTTGAAGTAATTTGTGCTAAGTTTCCACTTAGGACCAACCTGCTGGTAACTAAACAGTTACCAAGGCAGGAAACAAACAGTATTAAAACATACTGTCTTGCCTTTCTAAGAAAAACTCTTGTTTTGCCCACCCTTTGAGCTGGTACAGAAATTAGCAGTTCTACATGCTACTCGTACAGAAAATGAAGCTTCTACTGACCATAGTTCACCCAACACAAATGCAAAAGTAAAAAAAGCATCCTGGGAAACCTGATGCAAAACTGAAGGTCTGGGTTGCAAATGCCATTGCACTGACACTGAAAGCACATCAAGAACAGGCAGCACTTGAAGGGACACATTCATATACAGTTCTACCAAAGTATTCTTCCAAGTGTATTCCAATAGGTCTGATACAAAATCAACCAAACAAAAAACAAATACAAAAAATGCTACCCCAAAACAAAACAAACAAAAAACCCACCCAAATTACTCAAACACAGGAACTGGTTTTCACATCTGAATATTTGAATCAGATTAATTAACACCAATAGAAGCAGAAGATGTTCAAGCACTCTTGTAAACCAAGCCCTATACCACTTCATTATTTCATTCTATAGGTGCAAGTTCTCAGACATTGCCGACTAGATTATCAAGCTACCAACTTTACAAAGCTTCTATGTATTTCATTAATTAACTCAGCAGAACATTCCCAGTATACAAAACTTTTAATCTAAATAGCCTAAAATGGGATTAGAGAAACACAGCCAATGCTCTAGACGACTGCCAACCTCCCAGTTTGATCATTAGTTATCCAGACAGGATAATTATGTAGTTATTGTATCTTCCCAAGGTCAATCTTACTGAGCATACATGAAATCTTGATTATATGGTTTTAGATTGGAGGGGGCAGGGAAGGAAGGGGGTATGAGACACAACAGTGTTTAGATTTCAGTATACCTGACAAACATGTATTTTAGCATTGATGAAAGCCACGGAACAAATACAAATGCAATACTTCCATGCCTGCAAAGATGCAAACCCAAAACTGACAGCCACAATTCTACACAGGCTAGGACAGTACTGCAATTAAGCGAAGGCAATGGTGGTGGTTATACTCAGACTTTCCCTGCACCACAATCCCAGCGTAAAGTCAACCTCCCATGTGAGCAACTTCATATTTGCATAAATTAAAACACTGACTTTATGAAGCAATCCAGATGAGATGTCAATGTTTGCACCTCTTCTATAAATACAGAGGTTAAAGTGACCAAAAAACTCCTTCCTCCAAAATTATCAGTCACAAAAATGTAATGAATTCTTGTAATTCACTGTTTTAACTCAGACTATAGGTTTTCCATGAAATCCCTCTGAAGTTAGTGATTTTATGGCAAGTTAACCAATAAGTGAGACACATTTTATGTAAGACATTAACATAGTTTAGGATGTCTGATGTCTTAAGAGGCAAGTATGCTAAATGCAACTGCAGCAATTTATCAGCTGCAATGCAATTAACAACTGTTAATCAATCTGCATCTATTTACCACATAACCTTGATTAACTTGAGTTAATAAGGCCACTCCTTAACTACTGCAACAATTCCTCTGTTCTGAATCCACCCTTCTTTCTTTTGTCCAGGATCTAAGCTATTACCAAATCCTCCCACTTTCTCTAGCCACAGATGTAAAGTTGTCATCTACTCCAACATGTCTGAAGTATTTTAATATATTACATCAATGTTGGTTCAAAACGTTTCCTGACAGTTATTAAAATATGTAAGTATAGTTTTAAGAGTAACAAGTTCTTATTCTACCAAACTAAGCATTAATTTAATAACTGATTACTAATAGAAGAGTTCCTTATTAGATCATCTCATACTTCAAGGCTCCTCCTCAAAAAGGTTCAGGACCATTACAATACAGTAACCATTAGCAGCCTTGAAATTAGTCTATCAAGCCCACATTTTTATGAGCTCCTGAGAACAAATTCTCATCTACTTATACTACAAAGCTAAAAACTACAGAGATAATTTTCTAGAGCAGGAATCTCCTGACTGTTGTCCCAGGAGGACTTCTCTCCAGGTTAGTCAACCAACTGACAACCATATCCACGGTCCTCAAAAAAGGAGGGATACAGCAAACTACCTGGACGTGGCAATCTCATCATCCACCAGAGCTCCCCAGACCGCAGAAAAACTGTAAGAAGCATCAGTTTTACATGGCCACATATGAATAGCTGCAGGATTAAAAAAAAACCCCAAGAGTATGTTGGAAGAAAAGTGTCAAAAACTTGACAAAGGGAACCATACCAACTCCCCCAAAACACTGCAACAGCCAAACATTCTGCTTGAAAGTTTGGTACATTGGAAGAGAAACACAGAGAGACATGGAAGGAAACAAAAAGTAAGCACATCAGAGGACATCATCTTCACATGAAAATTTTTTTCAGAACAGGAAGGGATATGTTATTTAACTTCCATTTTTAAGAACAGGTCTTATTTAAATGCTAGTTAATCAAGAAGACGACACTAAGATTACAAAAAAGCCTGTGAAACAAACCAAAGCACCTCACAAATAACTGAAAAACCTACTAACGACTCTCAGAAGCAACTAGTTTACACATATTACTGTTGGGACAAGCTGTAAATGACAACTTACAGACTACTAGAATTCCTTAGAATGGTCTAACTACTCAGTCTTGATAACAGAAAGTCACCAATACAAAGCTAAAGGTCACAGCACAACTCCAAAGCATTCCAGCCAAAGCTGTCAACATAAATGAACATACCAAGCCATCTCACAGAGATGCTGAAGTTTAGGAATACAAATGTAATCAGTGTCAACATACAATATGAATTTTTACTGGCTTTCGCATTTGAAGTAACAATAAAATCACTCACCATCACCTCCCCTTTTCCTCCCTAATACATTGGTAACGACTGCAGACAGACACAGTATTTACAAGGTTTTAGTTTTCTTCAGTAAGACAAGCAGAGAGCAGAGGGCAATTTCTCCTCTTTTTCAAAGCATGCTTTAACAGAGGTGAAGTTGCAGCCCCATAACAGACATCTGTGAACACACAAATCAGCTTTTATAGAGTCTTAATGGGACAAGTTCAAAAGACTGACAGAGCTTCACAGGCAGTCATACCTAGGAAGAAGATATGCACAAATAAAAATGCCTTTGCTTAGGACATAAGTTAGATCCTTACCACTAACATGGTACCAAAATAAGGAACTCAGTTACCTCCCAGT
Source organism: Thinocorus orbignyianus (assembly GCA_013400375.1). NCBI lineage: Eukaryota > Metazoa > Chordata > Aves > Ciconiiformes > Thinocoridae > Thinocorus > Thinocorus orbignyianus. Next base: position 354,083 of record VXBW01004069.1, on the reverse strand, counting down.
CACCAATTAGGATGCCAAAAAGTAGCTAACCCTTCCCTACAGCTGTCTCCTAGATGCTGTGATACCTCACCCAGAACAGTGTTACCATTGTTGCAGTTTCAGTATACAATACACGTCAACAGACAACATCCAAACTGAAGTATGAAGGAACAGTCACACTGGGAGAAATCAAGGATTCAACCAGCCCAGAATCTTGCCTCCAGCACTAGTAAAAAGTTTAACCCTCTTCAGAGAAACCTGTCCATAACTGGAGGGGTGAAATCTACAGAACAGTGTCAAAACTGAGTGTTGGGGCACGAGTATAGGCTGATGCTTCCACAGAATATTCTCCCAGTCATAAAAAAAATTGCACTCCAGAAGCTTCTTGAGACAGACAGAATAGGCTTTTTTTCCTTAGTTATCAACTCCAACATATTTTTCTCTACCAATTTATCTAGTCCTACATTAACCCCAAGCAAGCTTTTAGCTTCAGCAACATACAGTAATAAAGAGTTCCATGACTTAAACACGCAAGCGTGAAAAACCAGTTTCCCTGCTTACTCTGAACTTGCCACTTGTTGAGAAATTCCTCGTGTTAGAGGAGACAGCGAGTAATCAGACCCTATTCATCCTTTCCATAATACTAATGCCTTTACTTTATTCCTCAGTCCTCACTCTTCCACACTCAAGAGTCCTATTCCTCCTTGCTATGCTTTCCACTGTGCTACTTTCATCATGGCCTTCCTGAGGTTTGGGACCAGAGTTGGACACTATTCAAAACTAAAGGAGCACCATGGGTTATTAGTACCATACTGATATTCTCAAATACATCCTCTCAAATATACTTTGTTCCCAGTTAACTCCTTCCTAAAAACCAGAAAATTCTATCATTGTGTTTCCTTCTTGGAAGGAACATTTTTAACAGAATCAGTGTAATGCCATAATGTATTTCTGAACACAGATAATTTGATTTTACAAACAAAAGAAACAATTTTGCAATGCAACTTCAAGGAGCTGCAAAGCCACAGCTGCAGAAACAAGAATGATCCCAATTAACCTATAAGCACTTCATTTCTCATTGTGATGATACCAAAGCTGCCAAATTCCATCCACAGAAGGATTCAGAGTCTCTACGCTGCAATGCACGTTTCCAAGCTAGCAACTTCTGCAGAAGCAAGAATATCTGCAGGATTAAAAAAAAACATACTTTTCTCCTCCCCACCCACCATGGCACAAGGATACTAATCCCAAAACAGAAGCAGTATTTTTTCAGGAACTTGTCCTGTAAAGGTGTGATCAGTAAGGGGACAACCTAGTGTTTTACATTAGAATTTTTCTTTCATCAAAAACCCAAAACCATTAGCTGGATAATATATCACTAACAGAGGAAGCAACAATACTGGAAGTACTGCTATTCAAAATGGGCCTTTAGCCCAGCCTTTTTCTACATGACCTTTGAAACAAGTTTTAAATAATTTTACAATCCAAGTACTTTCAACATCAACTAACAGTTCTCTAACTTTTTTTTTTTTTTTTGCAAATTCAAGGTCAAGTCCTGATTCTACTTGGTGACATACTGTGTATGTGTCAACGACAAGTCTAAAACATTTTCTCTTAAAGCTCCTAAACCTTAAAATGCCAGAAAAGCAAACAAACAAGTTATTACAGAAAATCAGTTATTCCAGAGGTCCATCCTTCAAACAGCTTAAATAAAATATCCCTGCCTTTATTCTCCTCTCTGCAAGTACTCAATGCTCAAAACAAATGAGCGGTTTTGCATGACCTGCATCTCCAGATTGCACTAATTCAGGTAGAAACCACTTTGAATCAATAGGCTAAATCTCCGTGCTTTGATATTAAGACACCAAGTTATACATCAAGCTGAGCAACTCCTTCACTAAGGAACACCTTTGTGTGCTTTGGAAAAAAAATATTATATTTCTAAATCAGTACATGATTACAGTTTGAATAGCCCTTTGCCATGCCAATTTTGAACAGCAGTACAATCTGTCACAAGGATTAGAGAATTCTAAAAACAGCCTAATCTTTCCTTACCACCAAGTCAGTTTTTCAACTGCCTCCATTTAGTGAGCTTTTATTGATAATTTTTACCCAGTATCATTTACCCAAATCATTTTGTTTGTGAATAGGTGATATAAGGATTGATGGTATAATTAAACTATTTCATAATCACTTTTTTTTTTTTTTGACAAAACCTTCCTCTAAAAGAATTTAAGCTATCATACTTGTGATAGAAAATATATCCAAACTGAAATGTCTATTAGCCCTGAAAATAGCAGTCTTCATTAATTTAGGTAAAAGGGTGAAAAACAACATAATTTCCTCTTTGGAGTCCTTTGTTGCTTCTTAAAAAAACAAAAACCAACCAACCAAACAAAGAACTCTCCATATTTTAACTGTATAACCCTTTCTAGAAACTCTCTGGTCTACTCCTGCCTATTTAAATACTGGTTAGAACAGACCCGAATGTTGAAAGATACTCTTAAGAGAGCCATGTCAATTTGGTCCATATTTAAGAAGAAAAACTTCCCCAAAACACTAGTGTCTGACCAGATCAATCAGTTTCACTAGAATAAAAAAACTATTTTTACTCTAGTTCTTGTACTGATGATTGAAAAATCTAGGAATCATAAGGTTTTTTGCTTAAAATACTAAAGAAAAATATTTCAATCTGTGTAGTGCCTGTAGATAGCCCAGTACTGCAAAACTGAAACAGAATAGTTGCTGTAACTCAGTTTTCAAGAATGTCACCCTTTTAAAGCAAAAAGCTTTATAAAATAAACCCAGAACTGAAACAGTTGCCAAGATATCAGAGCTGACTTCAGAGGAAGTTTTCACTATATTATTGCCACATTCATTCCATGAATACTGCTACCAGATAGAATCTACTCTTCTGAAGGGCCCATTTCAAACAGAGCTGGTACCTCAGACTAACACCAGCAAATATTAACAAAGAGACTGCCTTTCCTTCGTTCTGATCTGTTTCCTAAATATCACCATCAATCATAGCAAGACTCCAGGGAGGGAAAAAAACATCCCACAGAGCTATAGTACAGACAGTTTGAAGAGAAAGAACGTGTAGCCTGCTTTTGTGTATGAAGAAAGCATGAAAGTTCTTTTTTTTCTACTAAAAGACCCTGTGAAAATAACTGTAGGCAACAGATAAAAGGACAAGTAAATGATTACAAACAAGAACCAATGCAGCCACAGAACAAACTTCAGAGCATCATTATGAGCAAGAAAATAATACTTTCATGTTGAGTTCCCAGTTCCATAAACGGATGGGAAACCTGGACAAAGAAAGTCAGGATGGTCATGAGCACGTGTGGTGTGCTATCAGAAGTATCAAGTGCCAGTCACCAAACACTCCAGACAATACTTCTAGCTGCTACATCCACCCAGGAACTGGTCTGTCATCCCAAATTCTATCTCCTCTATGCCTACATGGAGCCTACTCAGTACAAAAGTAGACATAAGCAAGAGCACAAAATCACTTTTCATTATCTGTATTTGCGGAAAGCTAAAATGATTCTTATGATCAAGTATTCTTTTCTCCAGTTTTGTTTCTATTAGTGTAAGGAGATGTACTGTAGCAACAGAATTTGCACACGCACTCTTACATTATATCACAAAGCATATTGTATTTCCCAGAAGAAACAGCTGCCTCAGTTCCATTAGGAAAAAAAAAAAAAAGGAGAAGTGCATTTGCTATGCATTGTAAAATTAAGTAATACTACATTCTTTGCACCCACATAGCCTCCATTATAGGTTACAGTTTACATGCAGAAAAAAAAGAAAGGAAAAAAACCCCACACTAAGACTTCTTTTATCAGCAGTTGCAAACATTACCAGGGAAAACATTAGACTTCAGACACCTACCAGCATTTCACAATGGGTAGAGAATACCTTCACTTACAGAAGCCTATTCTGATTTTCTTCTAACAGCTCTTCTCCCTTCTTCTATACTCTCTCCCAAATGTTTTAATTCCTTATAAAGTATGAGGTCAAAAAGCACCCAGAACTTCAGTAAATGAACATGAATAAAAAAATAAAACAAAGATATTCAGAAGGAAGAGAAACTCCACCTTGAAAACATGGCAGCACAAGCAGCTCAATGCTAAATTATGAAGTAGTTTGCTTTCCTCAAACTCCAAAGTTCAACATGGAAAGCAAACTCATAAAGCAAGTGTTACTAAAACACAGAAGATTTAAGAATCATCGAGAACCTGCAATTAAATATTAAATCTACCATCACTCTGCCAAGAGGTCCAGTCTGGATAGCAATACTCCTGTGACCTTGCATAAGGAGGAAGGATTCCTGTCTTGAAGGGTTTCCAATGTACAAACACACAGTTATAACCTTTTCTTCCAGATATACCCCAATTACAAAGTATTACTAATAAACTATAACAGTAAGAACAGTTTACAGTATCCAAAGATGACGTTCAAATGGAGAGCACTGACAGGAAAAATATTAGGAGACACTCAGTCATAGGAGCAATGACATGAACAAAGTCAAAATAAAGATCACATAGGGATTTTCCATATTTAAAACTGGGGTTCTGTTGTGCCTCTGCCCTTTTAATCATTCAGCACACATTGGTCTATCACTACTTGCGGCAATAAGAGCAGCAGAACTGCTGAACAATGATCTGTACAAAGCCTGAACACAGCAGTAAAATTCTGAAAATAGGTGCGCTAGTGTATCCTAGGGAGACAAAAGAGCTTACTCTACACAGGACACACACAGGTAGCTGCTCCCAGGTCTCCTGTCATGACAAAGACGAGCTTTCACAGTGGAAGAAGCATCAAGCTTACCAGAAGTATCCATAATTAGCTAAACAGAATAAGAAAAGCCACCTACTATGTATGGCAGAAGTTTGCAGAGCTCAAAACCAGGGTGACCTCAGCAGTAATTCAAGACATACCACCACCTGACTGGAAATTAGTAAAAGTAGGCAATATTCAGTAACTTCCATTTTCACTCAGTTGGACTAGGATGCTGAAGAGTTAGCTAACCTTCGAGGCTGACTACCATACCAGTTGCATTTGTTTGGCAACATAAATGAACCGGTTCCAATAAAAAAAATATTATCTGAAGGAACAACTGGTCTACCACACAGCTTTCACCATTATATATATACCTTGCCATTGGCTCCTACACTCACCTGAAAAGTCTGCTTGAACTAAGACGTCCAATATTGTTATCATAACTGTTTATTAATTAAACACATTATGCCTGTAGTTAAAGGGTTATGTCCTCTGATTGCGGATTAAGCTGATGAATCTTCTAGCAGTACTGTGTGTACTTCTCCTGAGCCAAGTGGATCTAGAGAGGAGAAAGAACCTATCTTGGCAAGGAATTCATTTGCCATATAAAAACAGCAACAAAAGAGAATGGAAAGGAAGAAGTGATTCTTACTGAAAGTAAGTACTCAAGTACTGCAGAGAATAAAACTTACCACACCAGTGGCTGTTTGTAGATACATGAGAACGCTGTAATAAGTCACTACATAGTAGTACAAAGCTAGGTGCTTAAACTAGAAGACAAAGTTTACAAAACAAGGAACTTTCCTTCCTCAAAGCATTTCTGCTGGACATACAGCTACTAGTCTGATGCCAAGGTTTGTGTAAGAAGCTCAGTACATTCCTGTCCTGAACGGCAGAGAACATCACATGTTAATGCATTCCCTTACAGAAGGGCCAGACAGATCCTATTTGGCCTTTGGTCCTCAAATCTCCAGGACAGCTCCTTTCCAGGGCTGCTACTTTCATGTGATTTCCCTTCACAGTTTGCTCTCCCTCCAAAGGAATGACTTTAATACTATGCACCCTATACAGCGGAATAACACAAGGGTGGATTTAATATGGCACTGTTTTCCTCCCCAACACTTCACGTGTACTTGTACTCAATCTGCACAACGTGCTATTTAAGAGGAAAAAAACCCAGTATTTAAAGTTATAAATAAAAAAAAAAAGCTTTAGCCACTGCTAATTTAAATTCCAAAGTACACAGACACATTAGTGCTCAATGTAAACAAGCTTAAAAAAGTCTGCTGCATTTCTGCAAGAAGTACCACCTTTGATGGAAGTCAAACTTAACAGACACTGGTCATAACACACGAAAGATCCAAGTCAAACTGTAGATATACACTTGCCCATTCTAAATGTGTGAGCTCTCAGGAGTAAAGAAGCTGTCATTTCTGGTTTTCAACAAGAAGCAAAAACTACTAGCTCAAAAGACACTCTATTTTCATTTTTCATACCAAATGAACAGGTTTGCTATTATATACAAAAAATAAAGTACCCAAACATTAATATATCCTTTAGATACAGCTCAGATGCCCTATTTCCCACAATGATTTAGGACATCTTTGTCCAAAACCGCTTTTGGATAAGCAGTACTTCACTAGCTTACAGATTAGAGAAACAAAACCCGAAAATAAGTAGTGAGACAAGTTCATTCTCCAGAAGGAAATCTCCATCTCTGACCTCATTTTCTTAGCTAGGCAAAGTCTGCCCAGGACAGCATAAAGTCCCTTTGACAAAAACAAACAAAAAAAAACCCAACCAACCAAAAAAACCCAAAAAAAGCCGACAAGGCTTTTTTTTTTTTTTTTTTTTTAAATACACACTATATTTCTCACCTTCAAGCAGCTTCCTTGGATCATACATGAGACACAGAACAATTCAGAAACAGACTAGGACAAACCTGACACTCTCCTTCTCAAGATCCCACCAAGGAATTTCATAAATCATTTTCTCTTATTTACAAAGTAACAGTAAACTCTTTCCAAGGAATTTGCAAGAATGAGAAACAGCACAAGCAAGACTGCCAGACTGGCCCTTCCCCAATAATACAGTTTGACTGTTGACTTCCATAGTCTTTCCATAGAAAGAGACCTCTCAGGGATTTGTCAAACATGCACCACCCAATCCGTTACTCAACAAAACTGAGTTGTCTGAAGCATGACACCTGAAAAAGGACGAACAGCCCACTAAAGTTTTAGATAAAGGTCAAAGGCCATAGATGAACAGAAAATTTAACTATGTTTTACCATTTCCCAGAAAACATCCTGAGAATTAAAAAAACAAAACCAAACTACCACATATCACAACCAAGAATTGTTTCAGGTAACACTAACAAAACAAACAAAAAAAAAAAAAAAAAAACAAAAAGGGACACCTCTCCCTAGAGCAGGTTGCTCCAAGCCCCATCCAGCCTGGCCTGGAACACTTCCAGGGATGGGGCAGCCACAACTTTTCTGGGCAAGCTGTTCCAGTGCCTCACCACCCTCACAGTAAAGAATTTCTTCCTAATATCTAATATAAATCTCCCCTCTTCCAATTTAAAACCATTACCCCTCGTCCTGTCACTAGACTTCCTGACAAAGAGTCCCTCTCCAGCTCTCCTGGAGCTCCCTTCAGATACTGGAAGGCTGCTATCAGGTCTCCCCGAAGCCTTCTCTTCTCCAGGCTGAACAGTCCCAGCTCTCTCCCAGCCTGTCATGCAGCTTGATGATACTGAATGGACACTGGCGTAAGTATTACTGAATGAGTGTGCTGGAGAATGTTCTATTGTGTAACTACCTAGTGAGATGTTGAGTATCGAGGGGACAGATAGATAAGGCGAGTGGCTTTGATATGCAGCCTATTGAAAATGTTCAAAAGTTAGCATAAGCAGTTATGAAGTCAGCTGACAGTCTGAAGCTTCCTCAACAAGCAATTCAGAGATTTAACTGAGCTTTAAAGAAACACTCTCCTGTGAAGAAAAGGAAAATTAACATCTTTTACTGGAATAACACTACACTTATCCAACTCATCCCAGCAGTCCTCTTGAGATAAAGCTGCGTCCAGTTTACTACCTACCCAGGACAGGCTGATACAGCATTTATCCAAGATGCTGTGAGTCCAGTGATAAAAGTTTCTTGTATTTTTTCAATAAATAAATTATTACGGGGATGTGATCTGTATATAAAACCTGTATCAAGACTTAAGTGAATAAAGGCAGTATGAAGGAAGCATTAGTTTGTATATTAACTAATTCTTTTCTAACAAGCCATCTTTCAGCTTTTAAGTAAATAGCCTTCTAAGACAGGAAAAACTGGCCAATGAGTTGGTCTACAACCCTTCATTTATGAACAGACCTATTCCTTACTTATGTAACAGAGAATCACTAGAATTCAATGGATCTTGTAGACTATTTAATAAGTTTTAATGTCACTTACTTCAATGCTAGACCTCTCTAAGTCCCTGCCTTTTCTCCTCCCCACATTAAACAGCCTTCTGTATCAATTCAGTCTGTCACTCAGACTTCACTTAAGCATTTAAGACTCTAAAAAAAGGCAGCTTTAACCACGATACCCATGCTACAATATGACCCCTCAGTAAGCAGCAAATGGGATTCCCTCCTCTGCAAAAAGAATTCATCTGTGCAAACACAAGACATAACAGCATGTCTTCTGCAACAAACCAGGCCCAACAGGCACACCACGTTTTCCTGTTTCACATTAAGCATGCATCCACGCTCACTTGCTCCTTACCCTCTCGCTCTCCACCAAAGACTGTAAAGATACAACAGACCAGAGAAACAGCACTACATTACACTGTGGGAAGTATAGCACAGTAGTGGGGAAAAGATTACAACAATACAGATACTGGAGAAAATGAGCCACTAAACCCAAAGTACAGCAGTCTGGGGACACACTGTTTTTCATAACTACAAGCAGTACTTCTTGGTCAAGATAGATTTCTTATTCGTGCCATGGTGTGCTCAAGTAATTTAAGTATACTTGATTCAGTCTTCCACCTCCATTACCTACGTTTCTCTTCAACTCCCCCAGCTGGGCTAAGCTGAGGGAGAAGTTTACTGAATGGCCAGACTTCTACAGAATCTCTAAAATTTCTAGGAGAAAATGCTAGCAACATCTCAGACCAGAGATGTAAAAGCCCAAAGCCTTGATTTGGCTGGATCAAAAACCTGCAGAAATACTGAGACATCATCCATTCAGTGTTTTATCTAACTTGTCAGATGTACAAAGAGGCCATACTTGCACGGAGTCAAAGCATCAAGTTTATTTTGCTATTCCCCATTTTCTAGGGACAGCACACTGACATCAACTGCAAAACCTTTGTGTCATCAGCTTCATTCACAAAGTTTACAGGGTTTTCTATGTATTCAAAACAGAACTCAACATCAGATGTTATAAACTAGAGCAGACCTTCTAAACAGAAGGTAATGCATCGGGTGCAGTGGTTCTTTGATCTACCCTTGCATCCATCAGCACGCTTCCTTCCACCAATAACACTACCCCTTTATCTGGGTTTTCTAAATCAGAATTCCTCAGTGGACAGATGCCATCAGGGTTAATTTGATCAGTGGCAGTTACACCACGTCCTCACTTATTATAATCACAACATGACACCTTCTCCCACAATTCTAGACCTACAAGCAGCAACAAGGACCCAAGGAAGGTAGAGTAAAAACAAAGATACCACTACTGAAGTTCTTAGCCAACATGCAAGTCCTCTGAAAGTCACTTTTTCTTCTCAATATACCTTGGTTTTACAATCCCTGAACCAGTCAACTTATATCCCTCAACCTAGCACAAATCACAACAGACAACTAATTTTACCAGAGTATACAAATACCCACAAGAACTTTAAAGGTGTGAGGTATATTGGTCTCATGATTACAATGGATTCTGTGCTTTTCCACAGCACTGGAAGAGCACTTTCATCAACAAAAGCTGATGTTCTTGCTTAATGACTTGCCAAAGTTTTATCGTTAAGTGACCAAGCAACTTGCTCAAACAGCAGCTCTGATCCGTTCACGTGTCCATACTATTTCTGAAGCACAAGTCTAGAAGCATGACAGGGATCAGTTTGGTACGACTCTAGCATTCCTGCCAGCTTAGCTGGGTAAGCAATCAAGCCAAAGTTTTGTGACCTGCTGCTCCCAGATGAAACACAGATTTCAACAGGAGTTAAATTCACATGATTTTTTAGAAACGGAATTGGTCCCCGGGAATAGAAAGACCACAGGCCTCATTCTCCTATTGTACTGGGATACTTCAAGATTATGAAACAGTGCAAAGTGGGGCTCCTACAATGCTAAATTTAAGTCCCTGGATATCATAGGCTCTTCCTTAAAAATATTCCCACTGTATCCATTATTGCTGCATGCATCTGTCCTAAGCACAAAGAAATCTGCATTGCACTTGAAGAACACTATTAGAGTTGGCAGAGGTTCTTAACAGAACAAACAAGTTTGGTTTTTGCTTTCCCACTCCTTTCTAGACTGTAATGCTTTATAAACATGGAAAAGTTGCAACCGGATCCCGGATCACCCTTAATTTTCTCACATCAGAAACCAAGTTTTCTTTTGAGAAAACTATCATGCACTATGAAATGGAGTGCAAGCTTTCGATTAGTTTTTGATAGCTAGTAAAAACAGACCCTGCCAGAGCTCTTATGCATCCCTGAGCCCCAGCCAAATAATTTTAGTTCTGATTTCTCATTACTTACTTCACAGAAAAGCGTAGCTTACAAAAATATTGTTGAAAAAATGTCATTGTAAGAATATCTAGTCATGGCATATGGAAAGTTTTGTCTGCGTCTGCAAACAGCAGCACATTTAAGGTATAAATGCCAAGTTAGTTCTAAATGCTCTAAACAAAGTATCAAACACTGCTATCTCCAACAGACATTCAAGTTGCATCATTTTTGCTTCAAATACAGATGAGTAATTTTCATATTCATACTTTACAGTACTGATCTGCTGCAAAGGTAATGAGACTGTTTATTGTCTTTTAGGAACGATTTGAAGTTGTCAGCTAAGACGAACTATCGCACTACAAGTCTTGGCCAAATTTGTTCCTCATTTTGAGGAGTTATTTCCGATATACTGTAAGGAAGACTAGAGTCTAAAAACTAAGGAAATTTAACTATTCTGGGTTTTTTTGATCTACTGACCTTGATCCAAAACTCAACAGACCACAGAAGATCAGCTAGAAGAGAGGTTAGTCTTTTAAGATGATTTTTTTTTTAATCACCCAGAGGAGAAATACTTGCTAACTAGAGTTTAAAAGCACTATCCAAAGTGAAACAGAGCTATACATCAACATGTCAATAGAAGAAGGTGTTATATTGTATCATCTGCAAAGCACAAGCAACATCAATAGCCACACAACACAGGAACTCTCCAGATCTTTTAATTTTTCTTCACCCCTTTACTACCTTCTCTTCTACAAATATTTCATATCCTAAACTTATCTTCTTCCATTCAAGCCAACACTGTCAAGAAGATAGACTCTGCTGAGCAGGTGATCTTAGAAGGCAAGTAGATTTGTAACAGTTATCTGTGAAATACCACAGCACTTTGACAGTAATTTGTAGGCCTGTGCGCGTAACAACCATCTTCTTGTCTTTTATATAGCAAGTCTAACTTCTTAACATTTAAATTTCTGGCATAAAACTTCACAGAAATTTTAAAGCCTGACAGAGTTACAAGTTGAGAACAAAGGTACTGTGGAACAGAATTAAACCCTTAGAATTGTGATTTGCATAAGCTTCCACTTGCAATACAGCTAAGGTAAGGGCTAAGTCTCTCTGAATTAGCATTAAAAAAAAAACACAAACCAGAAGTTGTAGCAAATATAGTAAGGATTATCCTCCTAGTAATTGTTTTGTAGCAATTATAGAAAGAACAAAATTATTAGTAAGAAATACCATTTTCAAAAGCCTCTCCTAATTAGAGCAGAAGATATTAAACAAGATCTACCTAAAAGTTTTAAGATTACTTTTTTGTTGTTGTTTTGTTACATCAACCACTCCCTAAGCAAAGTACTGGAGCAGAAACAGAGAAACTTAAATGCAACCTATTTCAGATTACAACCTTGAACAGCACTTGTACTAGTGCCCTCATCTTTCAGAAAGCAAGCTAGACCTGAAAGCAACCTCTAGTCTCTGACACTGTTACCAACTTTCCATGAAAAATAACTTTAGAACTAACTCCCAGAAGCAGCCACTGAAGATGCTCAGAGTAACATCATAAAAATAAAACCAAAGAAGTTCGAAGACATACCCAACACTTCAAGGTTTGAAGTACCCTTGGAAGCAGAAAAAAGTCAAATCTACCATTTTCCTGACAAAATACTATGCTGCCTTGGTAAGAAGCTGATACAATTTCATGATATTTTGAAAGCAGATGCAAGCAAAACAAGCTTTACAGCAAGAGCCACATGAATGAGGTTACTACACCAAGCCCAAACCAATCTCTCTTTTCACATACAACATCAGAGAGCAAGCACAATATGCGCTTATGCATTAGTTGGCCTTTTACGTAAGCTTAGAGCAGTTTAATTTCAATGGCTTAAGATGCTTTAGGAAAAGTCCAATAGATGCTAATCTGCATTTTAGACAGCTAAATGCATAAAAGCCTTACCTCAAGTGCCTATATGTAGGTTACATACAGAAGAATTCAGTGAATTCTGATTTGTTTTCAAACATTTTATGCCACGTGTGCAGAAAAACTAAAGTACTTCATGGCTATGTTAGAGCTATGAATAAGAAGTCATCTGAACATTATGCATGGCAATAAGTAACATTCCTCTTCCAAAATTTGCTCCTTACCTCTTCTCATCTATCCTATTTTATGTGGCCTGAACTCAATCCCAACATCCAATTTTAAGTGTTCCTCCGTTACACACACCTCCTGTGTTCTCAGATTACACTCTGACAAATATTGTAAGTGCTGATACTTGGTGTATTTGGTAATAAATACTTCTCAGTGTCATGCACATAATATTACTTTATTTTGATTAAATTTCATTTTGGGTAATGAACAATTAAGACAATCAACATTAAGCTCCTTGTGCATCATTCCCCACAAAGTTAAAACAAGAAGTCACCCAAATACACCAATAACTTCTTTGTTTCCTCACAATAACTACGACAATTATGGACATGGGTATATGGCAACTTTACCGAATCCTGAAGCTTCTTATGATAACAGTTTGAAGTTAAAAATAACTGAGTTTTTCACAATCAAATCACTCTCAGCCAATAGAATCTTACCTTATCTGAAAGACAGGAAAAAACTCAGTATTCAGTCACCTAACTGAAAGGTTGTTTCTTGAAACACACTGTTATTTTTTAATAAAAATGTATGAATCAGTTCTGCTTCTATAAAGAAAACAGACAATACACCCACACAAGCACAAGAGCCAAGGGACTCACTCAGATGTTTAAGCTTAGTGAAGCATCTAATAGTTGACAGGTTTCTTTCCCTTCCCAGTAGCAATTAGTCTTTATTGGCCTGTCTCGTCTGTTCTTGCCTGTTCTACAGACCTACCATATTTTCATTGCTTATGCCCATTTGAGAAGGAAGAATTTAGTGAGCACGTGCTGAGCATATGGGCAAGGCAATTCCCTGCTCATTCCCACATTACTTAAAAGAAGTGGCATGCTCCTCTAGGCCTATCAAAGGAGCTGGCCACAAAACCTGCTGTTTGCTTCTTCCCCCTGTTCCCGTTTGTTACGTTGCAAAGCCTGGAGCTGTGAGGAAGGAGGACAGATGTGAGAAACGTGAGTGCCGCTGCCAGAACAATTTTCAGAAAAGCCACTTTCAGGAGTTCCACTAAAAATAGAACAAACAGGAACAAGCCAAGAACTGGCTTAATTGAACTACCAAGCAACACTGGGCTACCAGACCTTCGGCTGGGCAGCCTAACCTAAGCAAAAGGGCAGAAGAGAACAGTTTTCCCTTTATATCCGTTCCAGCTGGGTTCAATTTTAAGAGCAATATACTCAACACAGTGATCACACATGCTCTATAGGAAAGTCTACCCATTCAAAACAAATTTTTCTTCCAAGATAAAAGTTCAGAGTGGATTTCTTTTCACAGTATTATTGCTGCTTGCATAGCTGAGACTTTCAGCTTTATCAGTCAGCATGGCAGGCGAGTTTTATCTCAACCAGCCAGAAAGTTTACCCGAGTTGGATGACAGACCTTCTTCCCTATTAAAAGCATTGGACTACGAAAAAAAAACCCCACAACATCAAAAAAATATGTTAGTAGAATAACACAGCTTATCAGTATATAAGATTGATGTCTGTCTCTAGCAGTTACAGACAGAAGTTAATCACAGAATACAAGTATGAGTAGTCCAAACAGTCACACTAGACTGTACCTAATTTTAGCCCACCTGCCTTCCCAAAAAACAACACCGTAGTTACGAGCCACGTGGACAGCAATGAAACCACTGCAAAAGCCGAAGTCATTAATGCTACTGTCCTTCCTAAACATTAAATCCTTCACACACACCCCCACTAAAGACTGCAAAACAGAATTAAGAACTATTCTGCTACCATAATGTAATGAATAGCATTCAAAAGGGAGGGGGCAGGGGGGAGAAAGAAAAAAACAGCCCACACTGCTATTTCTGCCCTGTAACATCTAGCAGATCCCAATCTAACAGTGGGATCGCTCCTTACAAGGCACTGTATACATGCCTACATGAATATATAAATTCTCTACTATCTGTACACAGGAATACATGCACGTGTACACGCCCCACACGCCTTCCTCAATTATTTCAAGAAAAATGCAATCCCCAAGGACCTTCTAACGCTCTCACATCCCAAAACTAGTTTTTTGCATGTTTTTTCATTGCTCCCAATGAGAAATTTAGACAGTAACACCATGATTTTTGTTTCTGATGTTAGACTCTCCAGTGTCCATTTCAGAGCAGCCAAGAATTGAATTAGCATGAATCACCACCCTTAGGTGGTACGTTTCCATTTTCGTATGCTTTGTGAATAGAAAATGGTAGTTTCCAAATCCATTCCAAGAAGCTCCCAAGTAATTCAGGATTAAAAAATAGAATGCTCTGAAATTCAAGCTAAAGCACAACAGCATTTCATGTATACTCTCAACTAAATTTAGAACAAAAGTACTTATTAGAAAACAATACACAATAGATCCAGCACTCACTGCACAAAGTTTGTTGCAGTGTGTAACATCATCTCAACCAGTATTCTTTTCAAGCCTCAGGACATGTAAGTGAAAACAACCCATTTTATTATCGAACAACTACAGTTGAATCTTAGCCCTGTAGGAATCCCAGGTATCTAAATGTGCATGATTACTCCTGTGAGATTAGCATAAAGCATTACCTTGTCAATTCTCCATTAAGCATACCTCTGCCACATTGAACAAAACACATGTAACTGCTGCAAAGAAAACATGCTGGAAAACAAGGTATAAACAGACTACAGTAGGTAATGACAGCATTTGAGTTGATCCTCAAATGTTTTGCAAGCTTATTATAGCAGTTTGCAAGCTATATATACAAGGAAAGACAGAATCTCTATGTACCACCCTAAACAGAAAGATTATACCAAGGTGGAACTCGGAACTCCTCAGTAAGGGATGTATCTGGGAATGCAAAGGTGAATTAATGGTTGTATACCCAGTTGCATAAAAGAAACTGCTCTTACCCTTCACCTAATACTTACTGTTGGCTCCCACATCCTCAGCTACTCCAGAACCTCTCATTCTCAGGTACGTGAATCCCAGTATCAGAAAGAACAAGCATGCAGCAGTTAAGAGGAACATGGACAGGTAATGTGCACTGAAGCCTCCAGTGGTGGATACCTCCTCTCTTTTGAACTGCTGGAGAAGCTCCTCCTCGGGCTCTGAGAGATTCTTCTTGTAGGTGTTTTTCAGGTAGGTATGATTTGAACCCGTATGATTAGAGTGGTTGAGTCTGAGGGAGGAGGTGGTTCCACCCGGAGGAAGGCTATTAGTAGCTGAATAGATCCTGGATTCAACCTTATAGCTACCAGCAGCACCGCTGAGAACATGGTTATTGGTCGCTTTCCTAATGGTGCCTGGAGGGTCAGTGATTTTACTGCTGTCCGCGTCCGTGAGCGGTGGTGGCAGCAACACTATCGTCGGGGATTTCTTAGGTAGGCCGAGGCGGTATCTGAGGCCAGGACTGGAGTCCAGATTTTCACATCCTCCTCCTCCCGCCGCCGCCGCCACCTCCTCCTCCTGATTTCTGCCCCTGTCTAGACTNGCAGCCGCCTCCGCCGCCCTGTCATTCGTTACGACTACACCAGCCCCCCAGCCTCCGCCAGCCCTTTCTTGGCCCGTCTCCATCACGCCAGCGCCGGCTGCAGCGCATTTGCTGGTTATGAATGGAGCAGGAGCCTTGCCGAGGCTCCGTCTGGGCCGGCGAACTGTAGACTCCTCCTTGGGTCCCTGCTGCTTGCCCCTCGCCCCCGCCGCCTCCTCCTCCTCCGAGTCGGAGTAATTGTCCCTGCTGCCGCCGTAGGAAGGCAGCCGGCTCCCGTTGACGGTCCGGTTCTTCCACCGCTGCTGTTCGCTCTCCTCTTCT
>VXBW01004069.1:314242-336864 GCA_013400375.1 Thinocorus orbignyianus | reverse complement strand
TCCCCCCTCCGCCGCCGTCGTCGCGCCCCCCCTCCCGCGCGCGCGCTGCCGCCGCCGCCGCGGCGTTTCCTACCCACGCGCCGCACCGCGCTCCCCGCCGGAACTGACGCGTGCGCACTCCGGCTGTGGCCGAAACCTGCCCGTCACCCTCTTGGCACCGCCCCCCCCAACCCTCACCGGGCGCGCGGCCGGCGCGGGCTCCTTCCCTCTCTTCCCCTCCCCTCCTCCTCCTGCGCCGCCGACCAGTAACGTCTGGGGCGCGCGGCGGCTCGAGGCGCCCTCCCCCAACCCCCCTAACCCTGACTGAGGTGTCGCGCCCGCCCTCAGCCCGGCGTGGCGGCGGCGGCGGCATGGCGTGTCCGCCCCCTCAGCTCTATTTCTTCTGCCGCCGGACTTGGGAAGGGAGTTCTGAGGTGGGGCCGGCCCCGTGGGTCCATCTCCGGGCCTGAGGCGGAGGTGGTCCGGCCTGTCCCACCTAGAGGGTCCCCCTCCGACGTTGGGCTTGGGCCGGGATTCTGAGGCGACGGGAGCGGCCCGCCGGGTCCCCCCCGCTCCGCCGCCGGGCTTGGGGCGAGGGTTCTGAGGTGGGGGCGGTCCGTCGGGTCCCCCTCCGCCGCTGGGCTTGGGGTGAAGGGGTCCCTATCCACCACTGGGCTTGGGGCTGGGGTTCTGAGGCAACGAGGGCGGCCTAGCTGGTCCCCCTCCGACGCTGGGCTTGGGGTGAAGGGGTTCTGAGGTGGGGGAGGCCCACCGGGTCCTTCTGCGGAGCTGGGCTTGGGGCGAAGGGGTCCCTCTCTGCCACTGGGCTTGGAGCAAAGGAGTCCTTATCCACCACTGGGCCTGGGTCAGGGGTTTGGAGGCAAGGAGAGCACCACCGAGCCTGCGGCGCCCCGTAACTCGGTCCAAGCATCACACGTGCTTTAATACCGCTTCCAGGTTGCAAACGAAGGCTGAAAACGCCTGCAGAGCCCAGGTGGATGCCCTGCTTGGGCCCTTCCCCAAGGTGGCACCCACTAATGCACTGGGTGGACTTTTCTCTTTCAGAAGTCCAGCATCAGGATGTTACACCCTTGAGGAGACGGATGAAGTATCATGGCACAGCAGCACTGGGAACCCTTGGTATTGGTGGCTGAGCACCACCCTCATTAAGGTTGCCGCTGCCTGGGTGTATTTTGCTCTTTTATTTGGGAAAATACAGTGTTTCAAATACATTACACTTGAAACTGCCTACCTAACTAGATAGAGAAATGTGTACTTGTCAAAATGGTTGTACTGATACAAAGATGCCATACTAGCATTTCTCAGTGTGAGGTGTGTTGGCCCTTCTGGGTTGACCCTTTGACTGGAGAACCTCGTGGAGGTTTCAAAGTCTCTTGACGTGTGTGTCTCTATCTGCCCAGGATGACAAACCCCTGGGCTTACCTGCTGCTTATCATACCTATGGGTATGATAATATGAGAAGTAGGAGGCTGAGTTTCTGTTTTGACCAAACTCTGACTGACCTTGTAACACCAGGTGCAGAAGTGGTGCAGAAACAAAATCCGACTGGAGGAACAGTTGTACATTTCCTCCTCACAGTCTGCTGCAGTGAGGATGGTGTGGATGTGCCCTGCTAATGTCAAAACTGAAGTTGCTAAGCTTGTTATTGAGGAACAGGAGTTAGGGTAGCTGTGAGGAAGTTGCATGCTGAACATGAAGCCAGTCTGCAGAGCTACGAAAGTGGCTTAAAGCCATCTTCCATGATGACGATGATGATGAATGGTGATGATTAAGTTCTGTACTCCACCCTCTGTTTCTGACCAGCCACGCCTGGGAATGTGGAACCTGTCCTGTTGTTCATCTAAGCCTCCTTTAACCCAGCTCTGTTGAGGCGGAGAAGCACTAGACAAGGGTCTGGTGCGTTCTAAGTGGCACAACTGTGCACAGCCTACTCTTTGTTTCCCTGGCACAGGAGCACTTTCATATGGAGTGATGTTGTGCGTGCACAGAACTCCACCTGCAAGGAAGATTAAACTTGATGTGAACTCATACACCGTAAGCTTCTAACGTAAATGCACCTTCTCTGACCCATCTGCTGATCTGTAGTAGTTAATTGATATCCCCAAGTGCCATGAGAAATGCTTCTGATATTCCACTTCTCCTCCTCAGTGTCAAGCATCCCACACCTTCCACCAGCTATTTGGAATATGTCTCTGAATGTGCCCGCCCTGCTCATGACGTACCCCGGCTGCCTGTGACTGCGGCAAAGCCAAGAGCAGTCGGTCCCAGGGCAGATATGGTTCTGACAAGCACCCTGCTGGCTGACACCCACTCGGGTACCTTCCTTGTAGTAGAAGAATGTGTGCTGTCCTACAAGAGTTGAAGATCCTGTGATCTTACCAATGCAAGTCATATCTTCTGCCTGTTTATTACAGCAAGGGCATGAGTTGGTTTATGAAGCTGTTTGCTTAGCAGCAGGAGGGCAGTAAATGCTATAAATCTTTAACAATTGAATCGTCTCCTGCAAAACTGTAGCATGTAGTTACACAGAAAGACTGACTGAAAAGTCTGCATATTCCAAGCCATGCTTTAAAATCTGTGTGCCAAAATATTTTGAAATGTTTAAAAAAATATGTCTTCTGGTTGATACTGAAGTAAGGATACTTCCACCGTGAATCCAAAATCTCCATGTTTCTTTAATAGTATACATTAGTATCAGTAATATCAATGCCTCTTTAGTATCAATACGTCCACATAGTAACTTTTTAAATAGATACTGAAAGTAGATACTTTTTAAGAGGTAAATGTTGACTGCAGGGAGCTGGAGACATCATAAGGGAAAAAAAGATGATTGTATTTGATTAAGACATTTTAATGTATATTTTCCCTCATCCTTAAAGGACTGATGGCTCTTAGGAAACTGCCTGTTCTTCCATTGGGTAAAAAGGTGTTCTGAAAGTTAGCAACCTTACCTCTGCTGACTTCATTGGGACTAGGATTTGAAGTTGTATCTTAGTATTTCTTATACCCTTCTTTCCCGATTCCAAATTTGTGTGATGTGTATGCATTTTTGTACATTCTTAGAATCTATGAATGATAGTTGCCTTTCTAGGGCTAGCCTGTCTCTTGCTGCAAATTCCTCTAGTAACTAATGCAACCCAATCTCTATACAACTCACTGAAGCACTTAGAAATCATGAGTCACAGCTAAGAGAAATATGATCCTCATGTAAAACTTGCAATATTGTCAGTGCTGGTGTCTTCCTATTTACCTTTTGATTTTTGAGCCTTAAGGTATGCTCAAATCCCATTCACATTCTCTTAGGAATGTGACATTAATGTGGATGTTAGTGAAGAGTAGGAATGTGCCTATCCTTTCTTTTTTAATAAAAGTGGAGATTGTCACATGATCACAGGACTTCAGGAACTAGTACAGTTACTCTTGAGACAGTGTGCATAGGAAGTAATCACTCTTGGCGATGAAAACAAATTGTATTAAACTATTTTTAAACATATTTACTCTGATTTATCTAGTTGTTTCAAATACTACATGATGAACATGAAGTAATTCTCTGTTTATAAAACTGAGCGACCTTTTTACTAAGAATACTAATTTTTAAATAATGCAGTTGCTGCCACCATGCTGGTTCTGTGTGAAAAGGCTTACTTGCGTGTCCCTCTCTTAAGTTCTTATTTTTCCTCCTCACAGCTTCCGTGTGAGTTTTTTGTAATGAAAGTGAATCCATCTTTGTTAAAGTTAACAGGGGTGTAATGGTATCAGTGTGTACCCTGTGTTCATGTGTTCACCCTGCCGTTCTGCATGTGAGCCTGTGTGTTTTGCTGATACATCTTTTGCTGATTTGCTTTTCATTCCTGAGGGCATCCTGTTAATGTTCAGAAGGCTTATGCCATCTCTGACCCTTGCATTGCTGCTTATTTGTGGCTAAGATGTGGGCGCCCACAAGGTACCTAATGCTGGACTGTTTGCATATTGCACCAGCGTGAGGACGTTGTGCTGGATACCCTGGGTCCCGCAGAGAGGCCGTGTGTGTGCAGGTAACGGTTCTTGCCCAAGCATCCCACAGTTGTTCCACAAAGTGTGTGATGACTTGCTGTGGCTGCACGGTTCTCGTCACTAAAAGTGAACAATCTTAGTTTGTAAGTCCAAGACTTCATAAGACAACAGATCCCCTCCTGCAGTTAATATTTTACCTTTTCTATAACCTATGCCGATCCATAGAATAGTGTGTTCTCAACTGGGTGTTCACCCCTGATCAGGTCATATAATTCCCAACTCACTTTATTGTGTCTGTGTTCCTGGGCACTGGCCATTTTAGTGGCTCTATTGGAGGCATTACTGCTGACTCTGTATGTTGGAAAAAATCCACAAAGCAGAACTCAATCCTTAAGAGTGTCTTAAAAAAAAAAAGGGGGAAAAAAAAGAAAAAAAAAAAAGTGTATTTATTTTAAGAGAAAGGTTTATTTTCATATAAACCTTTCACTCAATTTAGCTTTATGGGTTCAATTCTTTCCTCAGGAACCAGAATGGCTAGGTGTATTTATTTTAAAACCTGAACCCAAGCTCTTCAACTCCCCAGGCACTGAGCTTTAAGAAGAATGCCAGATATTGAAAGATGGGAGATGTCAGGACAAAGTGTGACACAAAAAAAAATAATGAAGAGAAAAAGCTAATAGGAAAACAAACAGCAATAGAGATGAGGGCTTTAGGAATGAAACAAAGAAATAATATTAGTGGCTAAAAGCTGATGTGTGTTATGATTGAGAGGCCCATCCTGAAGTTATTCAGAAAGAATGAATAAACCTCATAAGCAGGACAGCATCAAAATGTCACTCAGCTGTTGGTCCCTTAAACGTTCTTGCCCTGTTGTCTTATGTCACAGTGATCGTTGCCAGAAGACTGCTGCATGCTGTAGTAGACAATTCTAAGTGGGTGACAAATCCGTTGTGTAATTTATTCTCTAAACCCTTGCAGAGATTACATCCAGAGTATGTTGTTGGCATTTGAGAAGGGAAAAGTGAAGCTGAGCTTGGTGGTCAGGCAGGGATTTTTTCATAGTGCTTCACTACTCTTAACATACAGAAACTCTTTGGCAGAGGTACTTCTATGTATATATATAAGGCCCTCCCAGCACAGGTGTGGCCAAAATTCATGGCAGTATGATATTCTGGCTTTCAAGCATCTAGTTTCCTATTATTAAGTGTCCTTTGCAAATATTTTCAAGGTCTGAGGAATGATCCTGTTTGTCTGAAATCAATAGAACCCTGAAAACCTGGAGATGCCTGATTTCCTGCATTCTTGTACCTATCTTAATTTCAGGAAATACTTGTGAGAGCCATTCAGAATTTAGACATGTTAAATATACCTGGTGAGGTTTTTTTGTGTGTGTGTGATGTCCTGAACAACCTTTAAAATGGGTGTAGACATGGAAATTTGGCCTGGGACCTTGATGCTGTTTGGCTGCAACATGAAGAGGAGCGTAGACATAGCCACAAAGAGCTCACTGTTTACTATTACATCCCTGACTTTGATCTAAGACTAATGTCTTGAAAACTTAACATTTACTTCCTTCAGCTAATAATGTTTAAAAGAAAAGCCATCATTCATGGAACAGAAAAATTGAAGCTTACATTTTACTTTTTCATGTAATGCTAAATGTGAAATGCGGTTCTTATGCCCCAGAGCTCTAATTTCAGTTTATTCATTGAATAAGCAGAGTATAAATACATTCAGTAGACAAAAATAATAATATCAAAGAAGTTCAGAGTAGGCTCACCATTCTGCTTTCCGTCCGTGTCATTTGGCTGCTGCAAAACAATTCAGAGTGTTCCAAGCCATTATTGGTATCTATGCTTGTTCAGGGCTTGGAGACCTCATCTGGTTTAATTGCCCTCTGGCAGTTGTGCAAACACAGGAGAAGATGTTCCCTGTCTCTCGAGGACACACTTGCCTCCATTACCTCCCACCTGAACTCTGGGCAAGATGCATAAGCAGGAAGCCAGCAGCCCTTAGAAAATCCCGTGTTCCTACGGAAAGCACTTGTACCTCCCAGCAGCGCAGAGCGCCGCAAACATCTCAAGTCTCTCCTGCTCTCAGCTTCTCCTTGAGTATTGAATCGATCCTTTTGTTGCAAGTGCTGAGTGGTGTGGGCCTGGCGTATTGAAAAGATTTCCTTAAGCGGTGCAGCTTCCACTATCTGTAACTCCACTCCCATAGTAAATTTCTCCCATAGAAGGAGGGAGAACTTCCATAAGAACCACTCAAAGACAACGGGAACAAAGTTCCACTGGCCCTGAGAACTAACATTTCCTACTCAAAGTACAGGCTGCATTTCTAGAGCTTGTTTTCTCTCATAAAAGCTGAGTACATTTAGGGAGTGTTCACAACAACTAATTTTTAGCCTACAGGTAAGTTATCCACATCTCCATCTAAGGGCGGTTTGGTCCTACCAGAACCAAAGCTGCTGTGTCACACATCATCCTTTCGTACTCGGCACTGGTGGGGATGCAGCTCAAATACTGTGTCCAGCTTTGAGCCTCTCAGCACAAGAAAGACATTGAGGTGCTGGAGGGTGTCCAAAGAAGGGCAACAAAGCTGGTGAAGGCTCTTGTGCCCAAGTCTCATGAGGAGCAGCTGAGGGAACTGGGGTTGTTTAGTCTGGAGAAAAGGAGGACCTTATGACTCTCTATAACTACCTGAAAAGAGGTTGTAGCAAGGTGGGGGTCGGCCTCTTCTGCCAAGTAACAAGCAACAGGACAAGAGGAAACAGCTTCAAGTTGCAGCAGGGGAGGTTTAGGATGGATATTAGGAAATATGTCTTCACCGATGGGGTTTTCAAGCATTGGAAGGGACTGCCAAGGGAAGTGGTTGAGTCCCCATCCCTGGAGGTATTTAAAAGACATGTAGATGTGGCTCTTAGGAACATGGTTTGGTGGTGTTAGGTTAATGGTTGGACTTGATGATCTTAAAGGTATTTTCCAACCTAAATGGTTCTATGTTTCTATGATCATGGGAGTGTCTAGCATGCACCACACACTCCAGTTGTCTGCCACGTGTCATGACATTGTGGTGCTCAGTTTCTTTCTGTGAGAATGATGCACTGAAAGTTTTTCTTCACCACTGCCTAGATGTCCTCCCCAAATTGCTAGTGGCTTCTGCCCCACCACTTCAGCTTCTACTCTGTGAGGCATGACATGGTCGCAAGCTCAGCAGTGCACCACATTCATCCTTCAAAGCTTCTGAACTCAATGTGCCTGATCATCCAGTGGGGAACTGCTGTTCCCAGGGTTTGGGTAGTGCATGGCAGAGAGGCCCAGAATTTACCACTTTGAAAGGTCTCTAAGGAGTCTGTCCTCTGCCCAGGAAAAGGTGTCTACAACCCCAATATACATTCTCCCCCTACTGCTCCTCTTAGGTTGACCCAGATACAAACAAAGCATTCTTCAGAGCCAGGCTCTTTTGCAAACACTGATGATCATCTTGGTTGGAGAATAGAGTTAGGTATGTCAAGAAGCTGAAGCCCTTGCCCCAGAATAATGTCCTTCAGTTATGAGGACTTTTGTTCTTCACTCTGCATGCTCATTACAGACCAGAGATCTGTAATGTCAGGCTTCATATGAAGACTGAATCCTTCACATCCAGGATGTACAGTGGAGTATCCTGTTCAAAGATGATGCTTAATTTCTCAGACCAGAGATATATCTGACAAGCCACTCTTGGTTATCGTACCTGAAAAAAAAGCCTTCACCTCGTTGAACTTGCATTAGAAATGCAGTCCTTTTACTGTAAACTGTTGGACCAGGTCCAGTATCATTTCTGGGAAATCCTCACAGCAGCAAAACCCTGGTCCTCTCCCTGTATAGCCAGACAAGAGCAACAAGAGCAATGCTTTCTACAAGCCCTCCAGCTCACCTCTGCACGTCTCTGTGAAGTTGGACAAGAGAGAAACACCTCCCTTGTGGAAAAGAAGCATAAGAAGGTAAAACCCCCACATTAATGAAAAGAATTAGAAGAAACAGTAGAAACAGGAGAAAGAGTATCAAAAAGAAGTAAGGAAAGTCAAAGAAATAGAAGAAAGCAGAAGGAACAGGAGAAAGTAGTAATAATGAAATACGCAATAAATTTAGAGGCAAATATTGAAATGACTGCGATGTCCCATATGAAGCTTTGTAGGACAGCGCAGAGGTGTTCTGAAAGGAATGCTACAGAAAATGTTTGGAAGTGCTTTATGTGCATATGGGATGTTGCAGGGCAGGGGAAAGAAGGTGGGTTTTTCAGCTATTTGTCCATGCTGAGTAGGGAGCAGTAGGTAGAGGAGTGAACTTTCCTCTCACCCGCACCGTGACTTCATCTGGTGTGCAGACAGTTGTACTCCAGATGTCTATGGAGAAGGAGAATAGCATTTGCAAAGCTGAAGAATTGGGGGCCCATAGCACACAGGTTATGTATTCTCTGAGCAACAGAATAGAGGCTCCTCTAACCTACCGCTTTCTATCATCTGCAAACACAGGTTTCCCCTGGCTAAAATTAGTCCTTGTGAAAACTTTTGGGGAAAAAATAAATACCTAATATAATAGTGCACTGAACAAAAAAAATTGTCTGCTGCAAAGAACCTGTGAGAAGGAATGAACCATCCATGTATGTGGCCAATGTACTAGCAGGGAGTTTTCAGCCAGTTGTGATCTTAAAAAAATGTTTAAATTAAACATGCACTTCAGTGTTAGCAGAATAAATGACCCAAATGACTCACCTGAGGTCATAAAGAAGACTGTGGCAGAGCTGTAAACTGAGTTAATGTCATGAGGGCACCAGCCAGGAAATGAAGAGCCTTGTTCTTTGCTCTTGGCTCTGCCACTGACTTGCTGTGTGGCAAATCACTTCCTCTTCAGGTGACTCAGTTTCTCCCATAGGCAAATGGAAATAATGATTCATCTTCGTAGAAGTGCTTTAAGAATGAAGATGGAAAATGTTATAAAAGAGCAAGGTAGGAATTCCATTCCAGTGCTCTCCCCAGCCCGTCATTTGTGCTCTTCTTACTGCATGCTTTTCTGAGTGATGTCTTGGGTTACTATGAATAGTATTTTGTTAGAGATAATAAAACTGCAAATTATATAGGAAAAGCATGTTAATGAATTAAATGCTGGATGATTTCTACTATATGCTATAAACAAACACAACGTGTTAAAATAAAATTATCTGTATTGCAGAGTTACGTGAAAAATGAAATGCCAGTTCGCTACCCACTCTGGGGAAAAAAAGCAGTGTGTGACTAAGTAATTTAAAAAGTTGACATAATATAAGCAGAAATAGGTTGGGAATATATTATTAGATTCTCTGAGGTGTGCTAGAACAGGCACAGATAGAAGAACTGAATGGGAATACTTTAGATCATAAAAGGAAGATTATAATTTTAAAGTCAACAACCTTGTTTACAGCAAAAACAAAAAAACGTATAGCAGTTGAGGTAAGGTGCTGCGAAGGGACAAAAAGAAGTACAGGCCTTGCTTTGTGGGTTGGTAGCCAGAAGAATAGAATTAACACTGCTACAAACTTCAAGAAGTGAAATGAGGAAGATATGCAAAGGCTCCAAACGAGCCTTCTGTAATGTCTTTCTTATCTTCCAATTGCCCAAGTTCAGATGTACAAAAGACCAATTTTTGGAAATGCTAATCATTCACAAACCTAAATTAATTGGAAAACTATCTAGAAAAATATAGGAGGAAAAATTTTACAGCTAAAAAACTATAATAGCTATTATTAATTACTTGAATGAAAGTTTTCAATATCATACCTGCACATTTGCAACCTAGTGTACACTTGCTATTTGTTATAATCATACAAAACTCTACAAACAGCTAATTAGCCAGCTGTATCTTATACTGACCAAAACAGTACCTTCAAATTAATGCTTAAATCTACATTTTAAATATGCAACTGAACATACATAATTTAGAAATTATGTTTTAATTTTATTTATGAAACGTTTTAAGCCCCCTGGCATTGAGAATATTGTGCAGTGTCAGTGAAAAATAAAATCCACTACATCTTTAGCATAATTTTGTTTTTCCTCTTATCCAGGCAAGTTTTCCACTCTCCCTTATGGACCCTAAGCTCAAGGACAACTCCATGCCTGTTCTTAGATACATCTGGACCTATTTTGATAGCCTGAAAGAATATAAATATATGTAAGAAGCTGAACTGTTCCATGAAAACAGTAGTTGCCTCAATTGCTTCCATATATTTTGCACGATGCTGTGACATTTATTTCGTATCACTGCCTTGTAATTTGGTTTTAGCTTTCTTTTATAACACATCTTTGCTTTCATGGCTTTTTTACTGACTTTCTGGAGCATTTCCTATTTAAATTCTCATTTACTGAAGCCATGCTTTAGGACCTATTACTTCTTACTCATTCCCCTAGGAAACATTTTACTATGTACAGTTCAGCATTTTTTACATCATTTTACATCATTCATATTGACATTGTGTTGGCTGTATAAGTTCTTTCATTCATTCCATTAACTGTGGAAGTCTGAGCCCTTTTAAATCTATCTGCAGTTGTCATTAGGATTTTGTGAAGAACTCATGCCAGATGAAAGTTTCTAAGTACATGTTGTAGATAATGCATACATTTAATACTCTCATTATCCATCTGTTGCTCTCAGAACTCATGTTTTACTTCCAATTTGTCCATAATCTCACATTATTTCTTCTGCTTTTGACATCTGGTAACGCTGTAGTGCTGCAACTTATGCAATGAATGGATTGCTGAGGATACATATAAATTCCAGATACTCCATCCGTCCCTTCACTGAATCTCTTCCTTC
This sequence comes from Thinocorus orbignyianus, assembly GCA_013400375.1. Lineage (NCBI taxonomy): Eukaryota > Metazoa > Chordata > Aves > Ciconiiformes > Thinocoridae > Thinocorus > Thinocorus orbignyianus. Next base: position 326,041 of record VXBW01004069.1, on the reverse strand, counting down.
TGTGGGTTTCTGTATTGCATTTATCTCTCTTACCATACTTACTCTGGTTAGCTGGTTCGGTGCTCATTGTGAGGTACTGCAGGGACGCTGCAGTTCAAGAACATGCTGTGTATGAGGGAGAGCATTAATCTGTTAACAAACACGCTATGAGGCTGCTGTTGTGACTCATCTTCAGGTGCTGCCTGTGTAGTTTGGAACTGAAAAGGCTTGTTCTCTAGAATCTGCCACTTGTGTAAAAATATTTCTGAGTCCTGGCTATTGAGCAAACCTCCTTCTCCAGGAATTAATATGACAAGAGAAATCCCAGTGTTGAGCTCTCTAAGCAGTTTAGTCCTTTTATATAGCACCCATTGTCACTACCTGCCAGGGACGTGAACCCAGAAGTCTTCTGGCATATCTACTGCTTTCATTAAAAACCAGCACCAGCCCTCTGCAGAGATGCGGAAATCTCTTATTTTCTCAGAATAAACTATTTTAATTAGATAATTCTCAGACATGTCATAGAGTAAATATGAAAGGGCTTCAATGCAATTAAAAAGGTTTCTAATTATTGTGTTTAATGCCAGGCATGCCATATTCTCTTGCTGATTGGATTGTTTCGTAGTTTTTTGAATTTGCCGACACCCTGTCCCTTTACATCTGTAATTGCATTTCTTCTCTCAGCTTTCTTCCTTGCATGTTGAGGATTACAACCCTTGCCATTCAGTTCCTCAGCTCCTTTACCCTTCATTGCCAAAGGGATTTAAAAGACTCTGCCCTCAGTCCAGATGTCTTTATTCTCAGTACCCACTCCCACATGAAACCCACCTCCTGGTCCGCCCCATGCTGAGGCAGCTGAAAGTCAGCAAAGATTTTATTCCCTCATATGCAAGAAATTAGCGCAATGTGAATGCCCAGGGAACAGAGAAATTAGAAAGTCTGTGGCAGAAAATAATTTGCTGCGGAAGGAACATTCCACAAATAGAGAATATAAGAGGCCCTAGTTATAAGTTCATTATTTTCATGGTATAGTCTTCTGTTGTTTCAGATCACCTCAGCGTGTTACTCTTTTCCTCTATCTAGCTTTATTTGTCACTCAGTATACATTCTTCTAAATGATGTCATGTTACACAGCTTCCCTTGTACTGGGACACGTCATTATACCTTTGCCTACTTGCCGTGTAAGCAGAACTGCTACGTGTCTATCTTCTTTGAACACATGGATTTTGAGTGGAGCTGCTACAAAGCACTCCTCCTGGTTTCCCGTATTTATGCTCCCCCCTCTCCGGCTGCATGACAGGGAAAGCAGCAAAGCTAAGGATTTCAAGCGGTTTTGCTCCAAGTGGAAAAGTAACTGTATTCCCTTTTCTGTAAGAAAATGGCCAATAGGCTGTGTTAAAAAAAAAAAAAAAAAAAAAAAAAGAAAAAAAAAAAAAAAAGGCAAAAAGGGGTTGTAAAAAAAAAAAAAAAAAAAAAAAAAAAAAAAAGGAAAAAAAGAAAATAGTGACAGGAAGGAAAGAGCTGATAAATGGCAACTCCCCACAGTGTCATACTTCTGACACCACCTAAAATCCACACACATGAAATGCAGAGTCCAGGTGGTCCTGCTCTGAACATGAAGCACTTGATGACCTGTGGTATCTCCAGATGCTGCCAGCGAGCTGTTGTGGTACACTGGCACAGAGGACCTGGGGGGATGCCTCAACAGCAGCTGTGCAGTCGTTCCAGGAGGACGGGGCCATCAAAGATATATAATGAGAAATTAATTCTGTCCCTGTTAGATCAACAGCAGTTTTGCCATTGCCTTTATTTCAGCCAGAATGGCATCCCGTGTGCCTGACTCATATTGTGCTGAAACTCTAAACAGAGTATCAGGATCCCTGCCCTGCCCACCACTGTTCTTCTGTTCCCTTGCCAGTTCCAGCCTGGGGAAGGTTTGAACCAGGAGATGAATAGGGCCACACTCTCCTTTCTTTAGCACTCTTCAAAGTATTTTGTAGATTCTCATATACTGTGCCTGGATCCTGCTCTGCATATTGTACAAAGGCAGCAGGAGAATGCAGTTGAATGGCTGCACTTCAAAAATCACATGATTTTTGGATTATTTTGTTCTCCCATGCAGTTTGATGCCAGAGGGGAACATATGGCCCAAAGTGTTTTTTTTTTTCCACTTTACAATTCACATATTCTTTACCATATGCGAGGCATTATTTCATGCTATGGCATATATAATCCCTCCCATGTCTATTCTTCCCTACCACAGGACAGACAATATACATTTTGTCTTTCTGCTCTTAAGACACTCTGATGGTCTTTTCAGACATTGGCTATAGTTTTCCAAGGATGTTCCTACAAGATGTTGATATGCTTTTTGATTATCTCCCTGAGAAATTGTAATGATATCTTTGGTTTCAACTTTGATTATGTAAGCACCTAAAGCTTTTGTGCTAGGCAAGTCAGAGACCACTTGATCAGTTATCAAAGAAGCTTGCATGATCCCATAGTCACAGAATTTGAGCTTTTAATCACCAGTGTATGACATAAGCATCAAAGGCTTTGTGGGCAGCCACATTCAGCAACAAATCATATAACTCTCATACATTTCATTCCTTTTCAGTGAGCAATATTTGTCAAATTGGACTATTATCTCCTCCAACAGATACAGATGTTAAACCCTCTGAAGCTGATGTTGCAGGTAAATAACTTTCGGAAGGGGATTGCTTCCTTTGATACAATACAAGAATAATTTCTTAAAGGATGAATTTCTGTCAGCTGCTGATGTTCTGTGTCATTTCTAAAGTGGAAACCTAATTGCATCCATTCTTCTCTCCTTCTTTCCTTTGATTTTTTGCTTTGCCAAGATCTTCCACCTCCACTCCAAAACCACACTAAATTTGGTGTTGCTTAGCATAAAACAATGCCCACTATAGTAGAAGAAATAAATCCCAGTACCTCTTCTAAAGATCAAAGAAAATTTGTCCCAAAAAGGCATAAGCAGCTGAGACTGTTGAAAAGGAGCTAAAAGAGAGTTGATTTATGCAGAAATGGGATAATCTGGCAATCTCAGAGGATCCTGAATCTAACATAGACCCAAATACTACAGTTTGCGTCTTGAGACTGATTCATTTTCTCTCTCAGAAGGTACGATCTTTGACTGAAGCTTCCACTGCATTTGGGAACATCTGATTAAAAGGCTTCTTTTCCATGTCATTCTCTTATATTTAATAAAGCATGAAGACAGACTACACCCTTGTCACAGACAGGACATTTAGAGGATGTCTCTTTGCTCTGCTCTGCTACTAACCGCTTGCAAGGAGACATTGAATACGCTTTGAAAACTGTATTTATGTGCCAAAACTGGTAGAAATCAACTAATACGTTCACAGACACTGTGATTGCATGGATGTTGTTTCTATAGGAAACCAAGCTAAGAAAATAATGTTCTTGCTCTCAAGAAAAAGCAATGGTGTGGCCTCAGCTGGAATCCTGCATGCAGCGCTTGCCAACGTACCTCCGAACTGAGCACTGCAAAGGTAGCAGGTAGTCAGAGAAGGGGCAAGAAGAATGAGCAAGAACATGGAAGAGATCTGATACAAAGAAAAAGCAAGGCTGTGCACTGTAAGGAAGGACCGTGCAACTCAAGTCATGGTAATGTTTAGAGCACTAAGTTGCAAAGAGCAGAAGGGTAAGGGGTGTTTGGTTTCCTTAGTCTGCAAAAGAAGGGAATGAACACTCTTGAAAAAAGAACGTACTTCAAATGGCCAGTTAGACTCTGGAATTCACTGTGTCTGAGAAGAGGCTGAGAACTGGCAGCCCCCTGCCAGCATCCAGTGCTTCCCAAAAGGGAGACTTCTTGGTGACCCAGTCCATGCAGCTGGCCGGCGTCCTGGCGCTCCACCTAGTGCTGCCTGCCTGCCAGAGATGGTCGGCTCAAGCCCCGAGCATCCCCAGGGCAAGATTTGTTCCCACAAAAGCAGGATGAACAGCTGCCTTTCGTATCACCCCAGAAATCCACCCTGGTTAAAAGAACCACACAATTAAAGAGGAAATTTTTTGCTGCTTCTGCAGGAGAACTGGTGTGGGACACCAGACCCTGGACCACTTGCCTAAACTAAGGCTGATGTTCCCGGGCAATGTTCCATCTTCTCTGAAACAGCGCAGGGCAAAATACCTTGGTGGGGTGGTAACATTCTCCTCATTCACTAAAAAAGTACTACAGAAGTTTCCTAAATGCAATATTTCACAACTAAATGCTTCAATGAATCTTGGATAAATTAATTTAATTTTTAAGTTCAGTTGCTAATCTTATAGATAGGAAAGGTACAATGAATTATGTTAATACTAAACTTATATAATTTTCTAGTTTAATATGGTTTTCACTTGTTTTAAGGACATAGAGTTTTCATTATATGTCTATTCTTCAATTAAAAATTTGACAATCAAGATTTGAGAAAACTGGAAAAAGTAAAAGTATACTTGCATGGAAAATATTTATAAAAATGCTATTAATAGAAAAAAAAGCTCTACTTTTCCTTGTTTGAAATTACTTTGGTCTAATAGTTTTGAAATGAGTATTCACGTCTCTCAGTCAAACATAAAATCAGTTTCAGAAATGGAACTTGCGATTTGAAGCAAGGTTAAAAGTCATGTCTCCAGGAGAAATTGCTGGGAAGAGTTGCTTCAGGCTAACAGCAATAATCAGTTTGGGGATTAATTGATGAAATAGTTAGTGTACATTGTTTCTTTTGAAAATGAAATAATTCAAGTCCAAATTTACTACAATCTATTAAAATAACGAAAATTACAGTAACAATTAATTTAGCAGTGTGATTTGCTACTGCAGCTTAAAGGAAGGCTGGATCTGCTATTTTTAAGGCTGTGAAATGGCACACAGGTTTTAAAGCCCCACTCCCCACCCCCAGCATTTAAAACATTGCAAATTCAATAATTCAAAACCTTTTAAAACTCCCCAGATGAAAAGTGTGCATGTAGCACATGCTCATGCATCATAAGGCGGTAGCTAATAATACAGTTGTGAAAAACAAATAATGCCTACTTGATGCTTAATTTTCTCCAAACTCTTCTTCATCATCTGTCCTTGATCTTCTCTGCTATACCATCCTTTTGAAAGACAGAACTATACATCTTTGCATCACCTCTGGGGTAACTTACCTGGATTCTGGGATTCTGCAGACAAGCATGAAGATCTGCTGTCAGGCACACGAAGATGAAGAACTCAAATTGGTGACACCTGGGAAAATAAATGAAGCAGCTTGCTTCTTGCCACATGGGAATGTGACAGAAACAAGGACAAGGACATCTCTCTTTAACTCTGTTAGTGACGTGATTTTTATTTTTTTTTTTTACTTCTGCAAACTCCTGTCTCTTTTGTTATACACTTTTCGACTTCAACAACAACAGAGGCAACAGCTCTAAAAATAATTGTCTTCTTCAGTACCCAGCCTGGTTCAGAGCCGGATAAATTCCATGCTGTTCAGTGAATGAACTGGGAATACTCTAGGAAAAGAAACAGCACAGATACTGAGCTGTGTCATAAGTCATATAAAATAGGAAACCTCTCCCACCTCTGGACTATGTGATATTGCAACCGTTAGAATGTTCTTTAACACAGTTTTTAATGCTACAATATAGAATGTGTTCTGAAATAAATAATTGGAATGTTATATTCAGAGGTGTTGAAGGTAGTGTCTTTATTTCCCATTTGAAATTTCAGAAATTTCATCATATTCCAATTCCAGCAAAATTATTTTTTAAATAAGAATAGATTATTTTTTTTCCTACTAGCTCTTCTGCTGGTTGTTTTGTCCTAACAAGCAAGAACTTAAGGTGATCTAATTCCCTCTGAATTAACTTTTTTTCTGCTGAAATTGGCAGGAATTCTGTGGTTCACCTCATTGAAGTAAACCCAGCGAAGATTGTGTACTTCTGAAAATCCTGCTGCAATTTGGCGTCTTTTTTCCTTATTTAAATTGTGTAGGTCTTAGTTATTGTCTACCAACGTAAAACTGTTCACTACAAAGAAACAAATAAGTAAAATGTATATTTACTATTCCCATACACCTGAAAGGGTAACCTTTGGGATGAAAGTAATCACCTTAAGCCATATTTATGCATATTGCTGGTATTATTCATACCTTTTTCTCTATCTTCTTATAACTGATGATCAAAGGGCACCAGGCACTGGCTTCTATATCCCTCCCTAGATATATCATCATTCAAACCATCCATCATCCATTCATTCCCTCCAAGGCTGTCATCAGGGGGATGTTGTCAGTTGCAATGAATGTCAGAGCAGGCCACAAATCCAGTCTAGATGCATTCCTATTCCTACATTCAAAATTTAGAACTGCTTTCGTGCATGTTTTTTGTTTCATTCAACAAAGGAGCACAAAATGTTTGCTTTTCCAAGTATATTCCGATTCATTCTCCCTAATGCTCTCATCTCTGTTAAAAAAACCGACTACTATTCAAGGAAATACGTCATGTAAATTAGGAGGAGATATTTAAATAACATATTGAGAAGAAATATGACACGGTTTTACCTAGATCCTCACATTGAGTGCAAGCAGGCAGGAGGAACACAAGCTTTGCAAGCCCTGTCCTCAATGAATGTCATCGTTGTGCAACACTACAGAAGAGAGAAACCTGGGAGAAGAGACACTGCGATGCGACAGGCCAGTCTCAGCACGAACATGGGGCTCACCTGAGCCTTGGCTGATGGAGCTGGACGAGAGACATGCAAACACGTGCAGATGCGTACACGGGCTTGGGTAGTCTGTAGATACAAATACATACACACTGAACAGTATTTCAATCACTACTTACTACTAATTTCTGCAGAAAGCAAGCTGATTGCTACTGCATTTTTCACTCGAGTGTTTACCATCACAGTTTCAGAAATGATGTTCCAGGGTTATTCCTTGGCTATTAAATTCCTTTCCTTTATTAGATCTTAAGGAAGCCCCTTTAAGTGATAAGTAACAATGTAAATCACTGTATTAGGATATACAAAATTCTTACCTATAATAAGATCCGATGTTAATATCTTCCTAAAAGGCTTACAGCTCAGATATTATTTTTCCCCACTACATTCCTCTTTAGTTGCAAGCTTTAAATTTCCAGTATATTTTGAAGCTAAGAAAGATGAGTCATATTTAAGTCTTAAAATCAAATTATTTTTATATTTTCTAAAATCAAATCCTTCTAAAGTAATTAATAGCTATTCTCTTCCAGCTACCTCGGATCTCCCCATGACACAACTTTAATAGGCGTGGGGCTCGCGTTGAACATCCGCTGAAGGCTAATCTCTCTGCCTGCTTATCAGATTGCTCGGGAAGGCATCCTGAATAACCCCGAACCCTCGGTGAGCATCCTTCCCCCTTAGATCCCACCACCCACCTCCTCCTCCTCCTCCTCCTCCCCTCTCCGGGGCTTGCAGCGGCCGGCAGCGGCCGGCAGAGAGCGCCCCCGCACCGGCAGTCCCCGAGGTCTCCCGTCCCGTCCCGTCCCCCCCGCCCCCTTTCCCGGGAAACCACCTTCCCTTGGATTCACCTTCCCAGGGCAACCGCTTTCCCAGGCAATCACTTTCCCAGGCCAGCCGCTTTCCCCGGGAAGCCACTTTTCCCTGGGAGTCGCCTTCCCGGGGTGACCGCTTTCCCGGGCAATCGCTTTCCCAGGCTGGAGCCTTTCCCGGCAGAGCCGTTTTCCCGGGAAGCCGCTTTCCCAGGTTGGGCAGGAGGAGGTGGAAGCAGCAGGTAGGGGCTCTCAGGAGGTGAGTGTGTGCAATAAACCACTTTGCACACAGAATAAATGACAATAGCTAATAAAAATTGTAATTAATCACCCTTATCTAATGAGCATCTAGAGATGGGGCGTTGCTGTTAGAGCACATACGCTGACTCCAGGTTTTGGAGCCTGAGCTTTTCCGGCTGGGCGAGTTACTAGGGATCCACCTGAGGATTTAGGAGAACCGTGTCCCAGCCTACGTCTGCACGCAAACGTGTTCCTCAGGTAAACTCCTGCAAGTCTCTCCCTCTCCATGTCCCGTCTCCCCTCCCGTAAAACGCAGCCAAGCTGGGAGGAAAAGTGCTGGGAGGTGCACAGGTGCCTTACGTGTCCTTATGCACAGAAAATGTACAATGTTTAATGTTCTGCTTCGTAATTACAGGTTATTTTGAAACAGATACATCTATATATACATACACACAATATGTAAGTGTGCGTGTTTCTCTCTGGCACACATGGATGCTGTTCTGGGAAATTTGACAATAGAATCCTGAGCAGGCAGGACGACAGAAATGAGGAATAGGTACTGGCTCCAGGACAGGAACAGCCATGTGGGACTAGTGAAGACACCCAATGACAGCTACAGAAGGTTCCTCAGAAGGAGATGGAGGAAAACTCACCATACAGCATGTCAGCGAGAGTTATTTCATGTGTGGAACCATAAACTTTTTGCTTAAAAAGAATCACTGTTACCAGTTTGACTATGCTCTTCGCACGTGAAAATGAAGAAAAATAATGGCCCAGGTCGGTACCGTTCCCAAGTGTGTGAGCTGTCATGGCAAACCCTGCTCAAGTAGATCTCACCACAAAAGCAAGACCTACTTCATGCTGTTTCCCATGACCTAAGAATTCAGTTTCAGGCAGTTAATCCAGGGGTGACTTTTGCAGTCACACTAACAGGATGGGATGGAGCTCAGCATCATCCAAGGAAGCATTCAGAAGCAGAAATTCCCCTCCTGCTCCTTGCAGAACTTTACAGACAGAAACTTGGGGGGGGTTACTCAACCTTTTTCTATCCTAGTTAGTTTTAGCTTTTTTAAAAAAGGCTTGTGTGGTTTTGTTTGGTGGTGGTTGGTTTTTTCTTTTGAAAGAAACCAGTAGACTGAGAAACTTTTTTTCCTTTAAAAGGCATGATTCTGTCTAAACAGAAAATTCTTTTGGCTTTACTAATTTTCTATCTTGAGTCAGTTCCAATTTCTGTCTAAGTGGCAACATTTCAGTGTTTTTTTCACTGCTCTTGAAACCTTTGGGCAAACTCAAGGTGAAACCCTTGACCCATTGACCACGCAGGAGCTGGGAAGAGCCATCATGCTGATGGCTATCTCTGGCTACCGAGAGGTAGCCACCTACGTGCCACTTTGGCCACGGTCCCACAGCCCATGCACCCCGGGAACCCTGCGACCACTGCATCTCAACTTCATTTCTTCCCTCAAATCTCCGCAGCAATGCTCTTGTGGCGGTGCCACCTTGGCCACCGGGGTGCGGGATGGACACGGGGACAAGCGCCACCTCGTNGGTGCGGGAGCATGGCCCCGTCGGGGCGGCTGTGGGCAGCGCTGCTCTGCGGCGCCCTCAGCCTCTGCAGCCTGCGGGCAGCCCCCCGGCAGCCCGACACCCTCTACATGTGGATCGACGCCCACCAAGCCCGGGTCCTCATCGGTAAGCGGGGGGCGCACCCCCTCAGTCTCCCCCAGGGGCCGGCTGCCGCGGTGCGGAGCCCTGCGGGGCTGCCTCCCGCAGCTCCCCCCCGCCCCATCCCTTTGCTTTTCGCAGGCTTCGAGGAGGATATTCTGATAGTGTCCGAGGGGAAGATGGCCCCTTTCACCCACGACTTCAGGAAAGCCCAGCAGAGGATGCCTGCCATCCCTGTCAGCATCCACGCCATGAACTTCACCTGGCAGGCAACGGGACGGGTAGGTGCAGAGACGGGGCCAGTTCTTGAGACCCTGGCAGGTGATTTGGTTCTGGGATCGCTGAGGGAACCCTCTCCGAGGTGTGCTGGGTGCGTCGCCTGCCATCCTGCCGCTCACCCGACCCCCGAGGAGTGCGATCGGACCACTGGGAAAGGGGGCTTGAGGATGGGTTTGTAGAGTCCATGGGAGAACCGGGTGTCTCGGGTACTGGTGGGGCATGAGCAGACAACCAGAGCTCACCAGAAAGACATCAGTTGCCTTTAGTTTTAATAAAGTGTTACCTGGCAGTAGTCATGCAGATATTTTCCTTCCATTCTCTTTATGGACATAGGCTACAGGTTATCCATTGATCTCTATTCACTCAATGTGCACGCCTAGTGTATAGTACTAGTACATAATAATTCTCTTCTTTAGGCTTAATTTTGCCAAGTTGAATTGCCAGCCCACGTAAATCTGTAGTGTATTGACTCCCTTGGATTCTTTTGTCGAAAAGATAAGAATGCGTGACATTTTCATGAGGAAACATACGCACGATTTGACACACTGACAACATGTGTTGGATTTGCATAAAGCTGAAACATGTTAGCGTACGTTATCATGGGTACAGGAAAAAAAGTCACTGTAACATAAAAACGATGATAAAATTAATTAATTTTTGCAATGCTGAACGTTGACTTTGTATAATAAAGAGCTTGGTAAAGTTGAAACAATATTTACCTTCAAGTAGTCAGTGAAAATTGGTTTTATAGTTCGGCTAATTGCAGTTTCACAAATTGGGTTCTGGGTTTGGTTCTTTATGACTACAGGATTTGTTTGGCTTTGAGGTATTGTTCTGAGGCCCTTGTAATTTTTGCCATCCTCACAAAGCTTTTAAGTTTAGGAAACACTTTACCTCCTCTTTTAGAGAGGGAGAGGAACATGGAAAGACGAAACTTACTCACAAAGGCTAAGTGACTTGCTCAAGGTCTTTGGTGTTCCGGTCTGGCTTTACAGAGAAAACAACTTTGTACATCAAAAGTTGGCATTTAAATACCTAGAAATAGTTAGTGTGTTTTGGGACTGTGTTTCCTGCTCCATTTCTCTGCCAGCTTCAGTTGCTGTCCTCTTTGTGGGAAAGAGGATGAAATGTCAGGCTGAATCCTGTCCCTCTTCTCTTGCCCTTCTTTCTTGTGCTCTCTTCTCCCTCCTTTGCTGCCTACAGGTAGCTCATTAGGGAAGGATGATGGTAGCATTGATTTGAGCAAGAAGAGTCACAGGCAAGTGTTCCCCTTGATGCGGCTTGCAGGACAAAATCCCTTCTGAGCAGCAGTGAAGATGTTTAACCCACTATTCCTCTTCATCTTTGCTGAATTTGTGTTAGACAAAACCTAATTAGTAAGTGAAGCACCTGAGTAGTTAAAGTTGTTGTGTACTGTGTTCCTGGAACAGTGTGTTAACTTTCAGATATTTATGGATCTAATAAGTGTTAAAACTGAGAGACCCTGCGTTTGGAGATTTTATAATCTCATCTCGCTGCTCCTTGCAAGTTCATCTGTGTGTACAGTCAATACAGACATTGGCACACCAGTCTTGTGGCTGTGGATATTTAAATACATACGCAGGTCTGCAGATAAAGAGTAGGATTTCAACCAGCAGCCTAAGCTAAGGAAGGACTTTAAACCTTCTGCTGTTTTAAAAGTTCAGGGGAAAAACTCAGAATGTCCACTTTTTTTGGTCTCGGGAACAGTCCTGTTGGCTTTTGCATCTCTTAGAGCTGTCTGAGTAAAGCTCTCTGGTACCCACAGTTCTTGTTATCCTCTGTGGAAACCAGGACACTTGCCGTACCTGTGCCACCCAGACCTTGTCCTGATGAGAAGGGACAGGAAAAATCATGAATATTTCTTCTGTAGCCCAGAGGGCAATGACATCATTGGAAACCTTTTTTATAGATCTGAATTGAACAATGCCCACAGTAGTGCTGCAAATAGAGCAGGATATAAGTTATTTGTGGGAAAAGAACACAGTTCCTTTTTTTTTTCACAGAATTTCTGCTATTTTATGAGGGATAGAAATGAGTAAATTTTAACAGCTTTTTCAGTGTTCTGTTTTGGGTTTAAGTATA